>NW_020716768.1:201303-211869 GCF_900518725.1 Notechis scutatus
ATCTATCTATCTATCTATCTATCTATCTATCTATCTATCTATCTATCTATCTATCTATCATCCTGAAGTTCCTGCGTGCAAAATTGTCCCTCTTTTGACACAATATCCCCCCTTTTCTTCCTCCAGTTTCATGGAGCGCTGACCTTTTAGCAGCGTTAGATTCCCTGGTCTCTTGTCTCACAAGGTTTTCTCAAGTCAGAGGGACCAAACCTGTCGGCCTTTTAACAGGGGGGGGAAAAATATATCTTCTGCTTTCCCTCTAGATGAGGAAGTGGAAGCTCACCCAGCCGAAGAAGTTTCTTTGGAAGGAACCGAAGCGGCTACGGATATTAGCAAGTGAGTCTGTAAACAGGGAGTCTCCGTCTTCCAACAGTGTCCAAAGTTACAACTGCACTGAAAAAAAGTGACTTATTATGACCGTTTTTCATACTTTATGACCATCGCAGCCTCCACAGGTTCATGTGATCAAAATTCAGAGGATTGGCCACTGATTCAGATATATAATGGTTGCAGCGTCTCCCCTTTTTGCGTTGTATGTATACTGTGTATATAGGTACAATGACAATAAAGAATTCAAGAAAGGAGAGCAAGAAGGGGCACCTGGTCTATGGGTTAGCAGTCAGGGGTCTTCCAACTTGACAGCTTTTAAGACTTGTGGACTTCAACTCCCAGAATTCCTCCTCCAGTCAGGTTAGCTCAGGAATTCTGGGAGTTGAAGTCCACAAGTCTTAAACTGGCCAAGTTTGAAGACCCTTGGTTTAGCTTATGTCGTTCCTCAATGTAGTTATTTAATTTATAGGTTGTCCCTTATCTGTCTCAGGCTGTTCCTTGATGTCGATAACATACTGTCCGTGTCCCAACTAATCAACTCCAAACCAATAAACTTCAAGACAGACAATGCCTCAAAGTTCCATTTTATTTGAGTTGTCATATTGGCACATCTGGGAAAACCCGAATCCGAGATTATCCGTGTTTTCTCCTTCCCAAAAGAGAAATCCAAGATCCCATCCATTGCACCCATCAGTCCATCCCATGGCCCAATCAAATCTCCGGCCCAACTGAAGACATTCCCCCCAGTCACTCCCCTCCAGGTGCAGGGAAACTTGTCCTTGACTCTCCGAGAAAGGAATGTTGTTGAGTCTAATCTTCTACCTCACTATGAAATCTCCCCCTTCCAAATTCCCAGGCACTGAATGTGGCAGCCTCAAAGCTTCCAAGTAAATAATGGCTCCCAAGGCTGACACATACTTTTCTAACCAACAGGAAAAGTTCAGAAGGATTCCCGGTGCCGAACCAAGGACGGACCATGACCTACACAGACCGAGTTCGTGTGCTCAACGTACGACGAAACCTGAATCAGCTTGACAGTCTCACCAAAGAAAAAGAGCTGCTCATTCAAAAAACACGGTCAGTTTCTTGCTTAGTAGCATTCTGTATCTTCTTTCTGTTTGATCTTCAATGTTAAGTCGGCCGTTTTATCGACAGCTGGGAAAAAAAGAGGTAAAGATTAGGAATATAATTTGTATTGTTACGCAAACAAAACAACCCAGACAACACGATGTTTATTAAGCACTAATTAAATGTAATAGTAGAAAATTAATAAAACTTTAAAACAACAACAACAAGGTCAGTTTCTTCACCGTTGTCTTCCTTTTTCTGTCATGCCCATAGCTGAGAAATTTATTTGGGCTCCATCTGGAAGACGAAGCAGATGCTAACAAGGAAACAACTCAATTAACTTTCATCACCAAACAAGCCAAAAGACGTAGAAAGCACCACATCGAAACCAGCACATTGATTCCCTTGCAGGCAGTCCTCGACCTAACGACCACAATTGAGCCTGGAATTTTGGCCATAAGTCATCGCGGCACCATACAACCAGACTCAATTTTACGACTGTACGACAGTTGTACAGCGAGTTGCTGTGGTCCTTAAGCAAACCCCACTGTTGTAGGTCAGAATCTAATGGCCATTTTTGGCCAGAAAGCAGCAAAAAGAGTTGCAAAATGTATTGTGTGACGTTGCAACCAGACGTAAATACTAGCCGGTTGCCAAGGCCCCAAATGCAATCTCATGACTGTGGAAGAAGCTGCTGCAGTCATAACTTTGAGGACGGGTCCTAAGTAACTTTTTTTTGGAGTTCAGTCGTAACTTCGAACGGCTATTAAGCAACCTGGTCGTAAGTCAAGAACTACCAGCATTGCCATTTCATGATGTCACAATCAGCATGGCATCTCTGGGTGCAGAGAGTAGAACACAAGCTGTATGCAGAAGAAGATATACATTTGCACACATAAGTTTCATCATCCCCAGCCCATATGGCCAATGAACCAGCTGGCCAGGATAATGGGAGATGTTGCTCAGGACACCTGGAAGACAAATTCAGGAAAGCAGAGCTAGACTGACCCATTTTAGTGGAGGAGCTCCCATCTTGATTTTTCTCCATTGGTTGGATGAATCAGGCCTTGCTAATTAAAATTATATATTTTAGGAGGAGGAACAGCCAACAGGGAGTGGAAGTGTGGCTCCGGAGGTTGTGGAGGGGGCTGGGGAAGGGCAGAGGCCGGCTGGGCAGTCAGAGGAGGACCCAGGCCCATTCCTTCTTCATCCTAGGGCATGGAGGGAGGAGAGGATAAGGGAGAGACATGAATGGCATGGTCTATGGGGGAGGAAAGGGCCTTGATCCCCTTCATGGGCTGCAGCTGTGAGAACTGGTTAAAAGGACGGACATGCGTATGGGCCAGTGCTGGAAACAAAGCGTGGAAATATCTCTAGTCTGTCGTTCCTCTCTGAGTTTGACGTCCTTCCCAGGGTGTGTTCCGATATCTGTGGACCGTCTTCAAGTTCTTGCTTGGTTCCCTTAATTGCTTCAGTGTGGTTTGTGTTTTTACTCTTTATGATTTATAGGCATTTTTAGTTTAAACAGTTGTTTCCTCCTTTTCCTAACTGCTTGTGGGGGAGTTTTTTGTCTCCAATCAAGAATATTTGGAGCTTTGAAGCAAAGTGAAGGAATAAAAGGGGCTTCACCTGTTTTTGTGACTGTGTTTATTTTGTATCCCACCCTGGGTCATCACAGAGTGATACCACAGATGTCCAAAAAGAAACGGACTGCGCCAACCGCTCCGGCTGAATCCTGTTCTCCTCTTTTTTTCAGAGAAGAGTTGGCGACTTGCCACGACCGACTGGACATGCTCACTGACCAGCAGAAGGATGTGGAGAAAGAAATTGAGAAGGAGAAGAAGGATGGGAACACGTATGTAGTCGTCCAGCTTATCAGCAGTTTTCTTCTCCAGGTGTTCCCAAGGGGGTAAAAATTGGCTTAATTCAGCTCCCTTGGGTGGCTGGAAAAATCCCTATCTGCCACTTCTTTGATCTCTTCTGTTTAAAGGTATTTAAGGAATTAAGGATGAAGATCTTTGATAAATAAAACAGAGTTATCTCCAGATGCCGCAGCCAGCTACAGGAGGGGTTAACCTTCTTCTGGGTGTAGGCCAATAATAATAATAATTTATTTCTGATGCCATCTTTTATCTGTCCCACGAGTTATTAGTGCATGAAAGCAGGCTTTTATTCAGAGAATCTAGGTCCGTGCCATTGCTTTCAAACAAATTGCTTTTCTTCGCTTCTACCTCCAAGGCAAGAATCTACCCAGGAGAGTTAGAACCAGCATTGGGGACAAAAAATTGTTCCCCTCCTCCCCAAACACACTCTTTTCGTTCAGTTTAATCGCAAAGAAATGGCTATGGTCCATTCCCTTCCCCTCTCTTCAAAACAAAGTGTTGGCTAAAATGTTCTTGGGGTGCAAAGTTCTTATACTGGGATCAGCCAAGAAATCAGAGGGCTGGAAAGGACTTTGGTGGTCTTCTTGTCCAGCCCCCTTACTCAAGGCAGGAGTCCTTATAGAATAGAAGTCTTCATTGGCCAAGTGTGATTGGACACACAAGGAATTTGTCTCGGTGCAAATGCTCTCAGTGTACATAAAAGAAAAGATAGTCAATAATCATCAGAAATAACACATGATAATAGTCATAGGGTACAATAAGCCATCAAATCATACCAGGAAACAGTCAATATAAATTGTTAGGATGCAAGCGACAAGGTTACAGTCCTACAGTCACAAGTGGAAGGGGATGGGTGATAAGGAGTGATGAGAAGATTAATAGTAATAGTAGTGCAGACTTAGTAAATAGTTGGACAGTGTTGAGGGAATTATTTGTTTAGCAGAGTGATGGCGTTCGGGGAAAAACTGGACAAGCTCTTATTTGAAGTTCTGCCTGTCAACTGGTGTAGAGGTTTTGAAAGAGACAGAAAGGGATTCTTTTAGAGTATAATGGGGGGAAAAAACACCATTCCATTACTATAAACCTCTGGAAGTTCAGAAAAACAATGGCCCGAACTCCTCCGGGCTGCGGGATTGTTTCGCCTTTGTTGACGTGCTGACTTTTAACAATTCATTCTTTCCAATTTCCTTCCCCTTCCTTCCTTTTTCTTTTTCTCTTCCCTCTTCCTCCTCCCCTCCTTTTAATGGCTCAGCGCGGCCGTGTCCCGCCTGCAGGCATTACATCGGCGCCTGTGTACTGAACTGGGAAACGAAAAGGGCCTTGAATCCAAAATCACCGCAGCCTTAAATGAAAATGTGTAAGTGGAAGCAAGGGAATGGGTCTATAAATATGCAAAACGTTATTCCAGATTTTCAAATTGGCAGCAACTAATTTAGATGATGATGATGATGATGATGATGATGATGATGATGATGATGATGATTATTCCAAATGATACCGATAAGGATGGAGAGAAAAAAATAATTTTGAAGAACTAAATGGAACAATCTTGAAGGATATTTGGCAAGGGGAAAAATGCCAGAATAAAACTGAAAATGTTACAGGAATCTAGAAGCGATGGGGGTTTTGGATTACCAGATTGGGAGCTGCACTTACATGGGTAAAAGAATGGATAGACTTGAAACGCAGAAGATTATTACTATTGGAGGGACACGGCCTCCAATTGGGATGGCACCATGTTACTATATTGCTGACTTTTCTTTAGGAATTCAAGCTGTCACTTTAGTGTCCCCCTCCCCTTTTTTCCTCCCCTAATGAAAACTCGCAAGGGAGCTTTAACCTGAGAGGAAGCAATCAGCTTGAAGCCGCCCTGGATGAGGGTAGACTTGAACCCATATCTCCATAGCCTAGGCCCAGTACTTTCACCACTACACAACCCTGGCTGGTTGTGTTGGAAATGGGTTGATGTTTCTCAACCTGCCTGGGATTTCCTTGTGGTCTTTCATCCAAGGCCTAACCCGGGGCTACTTGGCTTCTATGTTTTGAGATCAGTTAAAGCTAAGTAGGGGCCCTAAACGCCAGGTGAACAGTGCAAATTTTTGTCACCGAGGGATGCAAGGGTGAGGGTTCTGGGGCCGACAAAGGCTGCTTCCAAGCTTAATGTGGATGGAGGGCACCAACTGATAAGGAAACTGATAAGGTTGGAAACTGATAAGGGCCTCCCTTTGCAAAGGTTCGAAATGTGGAAGATTGAAATAGAGCAAGGAAATTTCGCCAAACTTCGCAAGCAGCTCAAAGTGGACGAGGCAGAACTGGATCAGCAGCGCCGAGACCAAGCGGAGGACAGGCTCCAGAAACAGAATGAGTTGGCGCAGCTCTTGAGCCAGAAGTGGCAGAACACCAAAAGGTAGGCTGGCTTTCAACCCCCTCTTAAGGATGCTTCAAACTTTCCACTAGAGTTCGCATAAAGGCAACCAGAAAATCAGGAGATCCAGACAGTTCAAATGGGTGTAAAGATGTATTGTAAGCTTGAGCTCTCTACAAGAATCTGAACTACTAACAGCCAAGGGAAAGCAGCAGGAGATAAGAATAAGAAGGACTTTAAGGTGGGCTGGGTTTAGATCTCTTGTGGGAGCGCAGGGATTCATGACTAATGACACGTTTGACCCCTCCCTCCCTCAAGCTCAGCCTACAGTTTCCCCATAATCACTTCTTGTTTTCCAGAAGTGGATCCGTGCCTCCTTCTCTGCAGTTGTGATTTTTGACTGCAAAACAATATTGAGCATAGATAGAAGGGGCTCAGGTGTGTCAGCTTGGAGCCCATAGGCTGTGCACGATGGGAGTTATAGTCCCAAATAAATATCTATGGAGATTCTCAATCATCCAGGTCACGGTTGTCCCGAAAGCGCTCTTTTTTTTTTCCCTTCCAAAAAGCAACTGGGTTTTCTTGGCTTTGTTTTGTTTGAAAATGTTTCTCTTCTCATCTGAGCAACTTCTTCAGTTCTGGATGAGAAGTGAAACATTTTCAAAGTAAAAAAAGAAACAAGAAAGTCCACTTGCCTTTTGGAAAAAAAAGCACCTTTTGGAAGTCCCAAATAAACTTGGAATGTGTTTGATGACACGTAGGGACCTGCTCTTTTTAAATCAAGAAAAAGGGTTGGTGGTTTTTTTAAAAAAAGTTTCTCCATCCTGTTTTTTTCCCCCCAAGCTCAGGAAGTTCCTGCACGACTAGCAAAGACTTCAGTCTGGCTTACAGTCTAAAAAATATGGTGTAAAAAAGAAATGGGGGAGGGGAGGGAGGAGGAAGAGGGCAAATTTCAGCTTCATACCCCAAGCAGGAAAAAAAAAACATTTCAGGAACCCTGGACAGGATGACTTGATGAGAATCCTGCTTTTTCTCTCTCTCTTTCCCTCTCCCTCTCTCTCCTTCCCTCCCTCCCTCCCTCCCTCCCTCCCTCCCTCCCTCTCCCTCTCTCCCTCTCTGTAGAAAAATCCAGGAAGCTAGCATGGCTTATGAAGAAAACCTGGCCACCGTGCTGGAAGAGTCTCAGAGGAACCACGCAAAGGCCGTCCGGTTTCTGAAGGAGAGTTTAGGAAAGTATGTCGTTTATTTTCCCCCCCTCCGTTTTTCCTTAAAGAACACAAGTGGTCTGGTGGTCCATTAACTTTTTTGGGTTTTCCTTCTCCAATCTGTGGCTCCAGATATCTTCAGCTCCAAAACAGACCGTAATTTAGAGCCACAAAATAGTGATTTGGTTAGGACAGTGTACGGGTAGTCCTTGGCTTACGATCGCAATGGAGCCCCAAAGTTTATGTTGTTAAGCAAGGCGTTTGTGAAGTGGGTTTTGCCCCGTTTTATGACCTCCCTTGCCCCAGTTGTGAAGTCAAACGGCTGGCTTTGCATCAATCCCTTCACCCAAATAGATCAGGCGTGACTCTTTTGTGCTTTTCCAACAGGGTTCGTGAGAAGGAATCGGCGGAAGAAGTGACCCAGCAGGAACACTTGCAAAAAAGGATGGAAACGGTGTTGTCACTGAAGAACAGCATCAGTTCGAACCGGGTGAGGACTAGCTGCTTGAGAAGGAGAACCTGCCGCTGCTTTTACAATAAAGCTTTCAAAATTGGGCCTTCTGGTTTCAATTATATTCCAGTGATGTGGGAAGAAACCTATCCCAGTTGTTTCCCCCCAACTTTTAGCCTTTAAAGAAGGAGTTGGATAAATTTGTATCGGTAACACAACACCACTAACTGTCAGGATTCCTGCAGTTACCCCAATTAAATCATGAATCTCAAGCCAAACTTCCAAAACTTCAAAAGGATTTATTGGGAGTTAACATGTCCAGCATTGCCTGGGTGTCTGAGACACATCATTCACTGTCACTCTTGACCCTAGTTTCCCCCCATACCCCCTGGGTGTATCGTAATTCATATTCTCCAATGGGGCACATGCATAGCCAAGAGCCATCGATCATGTTCTCCAGTTAGAATTTTGCACGGCAGAAACTTCAGTCACCTCGTTACTATCTTTGAAAAACTATTTATGGAATGCGCTTTCGATTTCCAAGCTGCTGCACTGCTCCCCCCTCCCTTTCTGTTGGCAACTCTAAAAAGACCATAGAAATATTTTATGAGTTGACACTAGCTATTCTGTAGTTTGCAACTGACATTTTGCAGGGGGGTGGGGGGTGGAAATGGAACAGGTTGGCCAAAACACTGAACAATGTTCAGAATGAGGTCCAGCAACTGAAGTGTCATTGTCGTAAGGGAGCTTCCTTCTTAGATCGGGCAGAGCCATGATTCTAACTCGGCTTTCCTGACTAAACCACAAGTGGCCTTAGGCAAATTTCTGAGTCTCTTTCCAGATCCATCAAACCATGTTAGGACTTTGAATATAACTGATAGAATTTGTTTTGGAGGGGAAAGAAAAGAAAGAAAGAAATACAGTTAGTTCTTGAGTTGCAAGACTGTCTTTTGATGACCGTCCGAAGTTACGATGGCACTGAAATTGGTGAATTATGACCGGTTTTCGAACTTACGACCATTGCAACATCCCTGTGGTCACGGATTCAGGCACTTGGCAACTGTCTCACATTTAGGACGGTTGCAACGTGCCGGAGTCATGCGATCCCTTTTTGTGACCTTCTGACAAGCAAAGTCAATGGGGAATCCAGGTCCGCTTAATGACCGTGTGACTAACTTAACTACAGCAATTCACTTAACCACGGTGGCAAAAATGGGGCAGAGTTCACTTAACAACTGTCTGGCTTAGCGACTTAAATTGGGCTCCATTGTGGCCGTAAGCCGAAGGCCACCTGTAACTTTTGAAAGCGAATTGAAATCTGGGAGTGGGTTACTTGCTGGTTTCTGCCCTCATGAACGGCTTTCCTGCAAATCCAAAAGCGAAGGTTTAATATTTTAATAAGATTTTTTTGAATACTCTTTGTCTAGGAAAACCTCCGAACCCGTCAAACCCTGAGCAAATTGATTGGACTTGATGCTGAGGAGCAAGATCAGAAAATAAAGGAAGCAATTCAGGCTGAAGGACACAATGTGACTCGGGAATTTTTTTGCCAGAAGCGACAAATTGAGTTTGAAAAGCGGAAAAAGTGAGCTGCTAATTTTCCCGAAATGCCATGTTGATGGGTGGTTGGGAGTGCTGATAAATTAACAGCTTTATGGGTTATTTCCTCCTAAATCCTTGACAGGTAAGACCTCAGTTGTGAAGGGTCAGTTGCGCAGGGGAGGGAAAAAGTAAAAAAAAAAAAAGACATTTGGACTAGAATTCTATGCCATTAATTAACTAATTAAGAATTATGAACTTAAGGACTACCATCAGTGAGCTGTTGGACAGAATTACTTGGTCTGTTGTGTGGATGCTTGTGTGTTTTTAGGAAGCGGGGCATTTTGGCGGGTGGGGAGGTGATTGGAGATTGTCCTGTGTGTGTGCATGCTGAGTCTGGTCTCTGGGTGTTGTGTGAATTTCGTTGTATGTGTACTGTGTATATACGTGCAATGACAATAAAGAATTCCATTCAATTAAGTCTTCCTAACATTTCAGGGCAATTTTCTGCTAGGATGTCCATTTTTTTAAATAGCTGAAGTATCATTTTAAAAGTACTATGTATGCAGATAGATTCCCCTCCCTTTCTGTATGTTATTTTTAAGGTATTTTCAAATTCCAGAAAATGTTGCTCAGAAGTTAACCTTAAAGTTAGAGCAGTAGATCTGGAAAATAGAATCATTAACCCCTCTTCCTAATAGCTTGTCATTTCTGGTTGAAAACATGGAAATTCTTCATCCTTAGTTAATTCTAGCAGGAGATTTTGCCAACAGGGGAAAGGAGACCTGAATTTCACCAGCTAGTAGCCGCTATCCGAGTTCTTTTGTTAGCAACCTCGACAATCTCCTTTCTTTCTTTCTTTCTTTCTTTCTTTCTTTCTTTCTTTCTTTCTTTCTTTCTTTCTTTCTTTCTTTCTTTCTTTCTTTCTTTCTTCCTTCCTTCCTTCCTTCCTTCCTTCCTTCCTTCCTTCCTTCCTTCCTTCCTTCTTTCTTTCTTTCTTTCTTTCTTTCTTTCTTTCTTTCTTTCTTTCTTATAATACACTTTAATCGTTTCATCTTCAGTTGAACTGTGTGTTGTCTGGGTACAAGCATCTTTGTTAAATAATAATCAAAAGTATAACATCCTTCATTACATATTAATTCCACATATTTAACATAGTAATATCCACCTATTAATTATACTAATTAATTATACAATATTAACATGGTAATATTCAACAGTCATCATATTAACTTATCACTTTTAACACATCATCTTTATTTTGTTTCCCTATTTCTAACTTCCATTTCTATTATTTAACCATTGATAGAATAAATCCTATACCATACAATATTCAGTTTGCTCTTTCTGTTTCGAGGGAGGATGTTTGCAAATGCAATAAGAGTGCAGTTCACAAAATAAAGTGCACACTTTCCCTTCTTACATGTATTTTTAAAAGGACTAGCAGATTAATCCGTTTGGGCTCAGAGGTCAGTGGTTTCCCAGGTGTCTGTCCCCACTTTGTCTCCATTGTCCGCCATTGCATCGCCCACAGGGAGTATCTGGACCAACAGAAAACAAGGAAAATCGAAATAGTCGCTCGGATTTTGAACGAAGAAGCCCAGGCGGAGAAAATAAAAGCACGATCTCGTCCCCAGAAATCGAAAGGCCCGGATAAAATCTCCGACGCCATTAAGTGGCGCATGAAAACGTGGCGTTACATTGAGGAAACCTGTAGCGATAAGG
>NW_020716768.1:220853-241103 GCF_900518725.1 Notechis scutatus
ATAGAATAGAATAGAATAGAATAGAATAGAATAGAATAGAATAGAATTCTTTATTGGCGAAGTGTGACTGGACACACAAGGGATTGGTCTTGGTGCAAATGCTCTCAGTGTATATAGAGTAGAGGAGAGGAGAGGAGGTCGTGTGAACCCCTTTTGCAACCTAAAGTCAGTGGGAAGCCAGATTCACTGAAGGACGAGTGGGCACCTCGGCTGGGCACTGAGTGTTGCATGGATTCGCCTTCAGTTGCAGATTGGGGTCATTGCCGTCGCCATGGACGTGCCCGTCTCGGTGTGCAATCCCACCATCGACCTGAAGATCTGCATGTATGATCGACTTTACCAGGACTCCATCGTGGTTCAGAGCCGGTGAGCAGTTTTCAAATATATTTCCATCCTGATAACTATGCCAATTTTTTTTTTTTTAAAAAAATTATTTGAACGACAGGCGTGTAATGTCTTGAAAGAAGCGTCATTTTAACAGACCCCACAAGGAAGTTACAAACAAACAGGGGTGCTGGGTTTCCGAAGAAACAGATCCCGTGTGCGCAGTGTTCGCTTTTTGCCAAAAAGCGTTGCTGACACGCACTAATTTCCACCTTTCTTTCATTCCGCAGCTTCAGCTGGCAAGATGTTCTGAGCCTTGCTATTTTTAATTTCCTCGCCGTTCTAACGTTCTATTTTGAATGCGAGCAAATAGGATCGGCTTTTTAAAAATGTGCGCTAGGTTTTCCTCTTCTCCTTTGTTTCCTCTGTGTGTGTGTGTATGTGTGTGTGTGTGTGTTTAACAACGTCTCTTGGAAGCCACGCACATTCTCATTTCCTTACTAAGACTTTAAGGTGTTTCTCACAGTTGGAAGAGAATGAAAATGTGATCTCCAAAAGTCAGCTTACAAAAAAAAAACCGTGACAAATATTTGTCAAGCCGTAAAGTGGAGCAGAATTCACCAAACAAATGTCTGACTTAGTAAAAGATAAATTTGGTGCGCTCCGCTCTCTTGCCTTTCTCTCTCCAGAGCGACCAGCGCCTTGCGCCTGAAGTTCGAAGTTTGCAAGGAGCTGGCTAGCTATGTGGAGCTGCTGCCCAAAACGGGGTACATCCAGGCCCAGTCTTCCTTCAACGTTCAGCTGAAATTCCTGCCAAGGTAAGGGATGCGCGGCTTCCTTTCGCTTCGTCCCGCTTTCATTTCCCCGATGCGTTTCTTTCTCAGCCACCACTCTCTTTGAGGAGGGCCTGGGTTCCAAACCCGACTTCTTTCGTCACCCATTTGGGAGGCCTGGAGTTGCAATGCCACAGGAAGGCTAAAAAGAGTGTCAAGGTTTTAACTTGATGAACCCAAGGGATTCCTCACTCTTTCCTTTTAACAGCTGCCTCACTTAGCAAGAGACATTTCAGGCTCAGTTGTGGGCATAAGCCGAGGATTACCTGTATATAAGTAATAATATATAGGTTATATTATATATTTTAATATATATAGTATATAGTTTATTAAAAGAGGGCTGTGAAAATATTTACAGACCCCTCACATCCCAGACATAAACTGTTTCAACTCCTTCCCTCAAAACAACGCTATAGAGCCCTGCACACCAGAACAACTAGACACAGTGATGGTTTTTTCCCCCAACGTCATCACTCTGCTAAACAAATAGTTCCCTCAACACTGTCCAACTATTCACAAAGTCTGCACTACTATTACTATTAATCTTCTCACCATTCCTTATCGCCCATCCCCTCCCACTTGTGACTATAACTTTGTCTCTTGCATCCTTATGATTTTTATTGACTGTTTCCTAGTATGATTTAATGGCTTCTTGTACCCTATGACTATTATTAAGTGCTGCACCTTATGATACTTGACTCTTTACGAATGTACCTTTTTTTTTTATGGACACTGACAGCATTTTCACCAAAGACAAATTCCTTGTGTGTCCAATCCCACTTGGCCAATAAAAAGAATTCTATCTATCTAAGTGCAACTCTCCTTTAGTTTCACTTCCATTCAGGGAGGGGCAGTTAGAGGCCATGTGGATTTGAGCAGCCCATCTTTTCCTCTCCACTTGAGTGAGGACCAGTTGAGGGGTGAGTGGAGATGCCAGGACATTGGGGAGCCCTGCACGGCTCCATCCGTGTGGCACGGCGCTCCCACCGAGAGTGACTCAGAATTGCTGTGAATTAATTCACATCAACGTCAAAAGGAACAGATTGCCCAAGATGGGTGCCTTAGCTAACTACAGCTGGGACCTCGGAAGCTGAAATTGTGTAGTGTGCAAGTTTTAAGTTCTATTTATAGCCAAGAGTTACTGTCCTGAAAACAGAGCAATCTCTTGGTTTTTTTTTTTTTTTTTAAACCAGTAAATATACAGCGTTGGCTTATCTTCCAATTAATATCACGAGCTGACAGAAGGATTTCCTGACAGTGAAAAGCAGTGAAAGTATTGTCTCGAAATCCCCATGCAGAATTGAGGTTTAAAAAAAAAAAAATCTGCTTTGCCACTCGATCAGACTAATAATTTGTGCTACAAAAAAAAAAGGAGAAAATTATTCTCACATATCGTGGTTGTTTGGATGCGAAGGATTAACCTGAAAATACATAACCCCGAATTATTTGCAAGATGTAAAATGGAGGGTTCTGCCCTTCCTTGTATTTCTTTACTTCTATTTATTCAAGGGACGTGCTGCCCACCTTTCTGTCACTAAGCCCTCCTTGGCTGTGGGGTATTGAATAAACCAGGATTGCTAGTTCCCTTAATTCCTCAAGTGGGAGGCTATAGGATATTCAAATCCTTTTGGATGGGCTCAGATCAAAGCACAATGTGGGATTCAGCCTTGCTTTTTGTGAGTACCAGGTGGAATACATTATAACTACATGTCATTGGAACCCAAAAAGATAAGTGTCTGGGTTTTACAGCACAGTTTGCAAAGGTCCTGCAAAAATTCCTCTATTGGCTGAAAGAACTAAGCATTTTCTAGCATCTAGAAATAGGTTTTCCTTAAATTCTCAATACAGATAGGCTCGAAAACAAAACTTCTCCATTCCTTTAGCTGAAAAATGTGTCATTGAATATTCATCCAAATGGTACGTTTGCTCTTTAGAGCTTTATCCAGCAGCTCAAACTAGCAGTAAGGTTCTTAGAATAGAGTAGAGGTGGAAGGGACCTTCGGAGGTCTTCTAGTCGAGCCCCCTTCTCAAGCAGGAGAATCTATCCCATTTCAGTCCAGTCTCTTCTTAAAAACCTTCAGTGATGGAGCGCCCACGATTTCTGAAGGCGAAATTATTCCACTGGTTGATTGTCCTCCCTCTTAGGAAGTTTCTCCTTCATTTCAGGTTGCTTCTCTCCTCGTTTAGTTCCCATCCATTGCTTCTTATCCTGCCTTCTCAGGTGCTTTGGAGTACAGCTTGACTCCCTCTTCTTTGGGGCAGCCCCTCAAATACTGGAATACCGCTGTCATGTCATGCATGGGTGGCTGAGAGAGTTGAACTCCACAGGTCATTAAAGGGGCCAGATTTACCCAACCCTGCTTTAGCCTGGACCCCAACCCACCCCTCCTTTCTCTTCTTTTCCAGACTCGCCCTTTCCAAAGATGCCAAGAAGTACTTCGATGCGAGGACGCGAGTTCTGGAAGCTCCCTTGATTATCATTGTTTCTGATCAGGTCAGCCTGGCCAATCTTTGGCTTGTTTCGCTCTATAAGACCAAACCCCAGGTCACCAACCTGGATTCTTTGACCCTCCGTTCAAATGTAATATATAATATACTGATCACGTGGGTGTCCGGCTTCATTTTCCGTGTTTTTTTAGAGCAAGCCGGTTGAATTCAGCATGCACGCCATCCTGACCACCTCGGATCTGGAGATCAACCCAAGCGACGTGGATTTTGGATACTGCTCCATTTACGAAGCTGTCCGGACAACCGTCACCGTCACCAACAAAGCGATTCTGCCCCAGGAGTTTGGTTTCGTCGGGCTGCCGAAGGTATAAATAAAAGATCTGCTTGCTTTTTGTCCCAAGTTGGCCTCCCTTGGAAATTTGCAGCCCGGGTGAGAATTACGCTCAGCTGTTTATGATGGAGATATTCTGGTTTGTGTCCTGCTTCGAACGAAATCTGCATCGGGAGATTTCATTTTTTTGTACCCTGGGCAAGCCGGTAAATGTCTGTCAGGTCTCTTAATGTGATTCCATCATAATTTCTGAGGTTTTAAACTTCTCCTGGAAAGGAGCTTCAAAGCATATCTATTGTCAGAGCCACGAGGACTAGTAACTTGGCTTATTTAGAATCGGAGGGGGGCAGCAAACATCCATAGTCAATACAGTATTCAAGGTGTTTGCTTTTTCGCTTTGCGATCTCACTAAATGTAGAAGAATGCTGAGAACCAAGTTTAAAACAAACAATAAGGGTAAAATACCTGCCATTTATACCTTAGAAGCAATAGGACACCCCTTTTCATTTAAAAATAACAATAACGACAATAACAATCGTCCATTTTCTAATACTTTTCCTTGGTCATTTTTTCCTCTTGATTCTGGAAAGTTTGTCGAAGTTCAGCCCAATGATGGATTTGGGGTGCTCCTGCCTCTGGAAAGCTTGACCCTGGATGTCATCTTCAAAGCCAAGAGGGCGAAAGTGTACAATTTTGAACTCATTTGTAAGACGGAGATCAACAGGTATGCGGGGGGGGGGGGGGGTGGGTTTCCGTTGCCAATTCCACGATGCCGTTGGGCAAAAAAAGATTTTGGGGAGACACTGAATCGGAGCAAGGTCCACTGGAGGTTCAGCTAGCCCCAGCTAGAACAGGAGGACTCCATATTTAGCTTCTGGCCCTGGGTCAGGGATTGGGTTAGATGACCTCTGGCATCATTTCCTGCCCTTCCATCCGATGCTTATTTATTTGAACACGATGCAAACAGCAGCACTTTTTTTAAAAACAAGTTTTTATTGGTTTTTAAAGACAAACAAAAACAAACAAAACATAAAAACATCCAACTTTCTTTCATAAATATACAAACAGTGTGTCGGTTGGTTTACAAATTTTTTGTGCATCGATTTCATAGTCTCAATTGCAGTTACATTGCATAATAACTCATATTATTAATCAGAAATTGAATACCCTAGTATCACTATTAATCAGTCATTTGACTATAATTTTGTTCAAACAGCAGCACTTTTTGTTAACCTGGGTTCAGAGCTTTTAAAGAGAACAACAGGTTTCCAATTTTCAGTGGCTCAAGTCTCATGATATTTACAAGTCGTTCTTATTGGTCTACAGGTAGTTCTTCACTTACGACCGCAACTGAGCCAGAAATGTGTGTTGCTAAGTGAAAAATCTGTTCAGTGAGTTTGTGATGACCCCGGGCCGTGGCACAAAGGCAACCCAGTCAGATAATCAGTAGGAGGGGGAAAAGGGGTTTGAAAGATCAGTGCGGCAGCTTGCAAACCAAAAATGCATTCCATAAATGTTTTCAAAGATAGTAACTAGGTGACTGAAGTTTCTGCCGCGCAAAATTCTAACTGGAGAACATGATTGATGACTCTGGGCTATGGAGGTGTCCCATTGGAGAATATGAATTACGATACACTCAGAGGGTGGGGGAAAACCAGGGTCGAGGGTGACAATGAATTATTGTGTCTGAGTCGGCTGCACCCAGGCAGTGCCTGACATGTTAACTCCCAATAAATCCTTTTGAAGTTTTGGAAGTTTGGCTAGAGACTCATGATTTAATTGGGGAGTAACTGCCAGAATCCTGACAGGGATAACATCCAAATAGGGGATGTATTTTCTGTTTGTAGATAATTCCTGGTTGTTGTTTTTTTAAAACAACCCCTTCAAGCCACTAATCACTCCGCAGACAGAAGAAGACAAAACAGTGTTAAAACGTGGGGAAACAAACTGAGAACAGCCCCAAATAACTGCCAATTACTGTCATCGTTTTTTTCAAAAGTGATGATGCTGCTTTATTCAGGGAATAATATTTAAAATAATGATGAAAAACATTTGCCAGCGAGAGACTCCCAAGTCCTCTATAAAGGAATACCGAAATTGCACATTGTGCTGAACAAGGGTATTTTCGGAATCTAGGTGGTTTGACTACAGCTCCCAAGCTTGGCTGGGAGTGTTGGGAACTCTAGAAAGCAATAAGACTAGGCTGGACATAAAGCTGATCTCACATGACATCTGCAAAGTAATCTGTTTTCTAGATTTTTCTAAAAGGTGGAACCATAATCCACATCCAGAGGCTAGGTTTGCTTATGCTAAAGCCAAATAAACAAATATGAAAAACTAACCAAAACTGCAAATAATACCTGCCAGATAATTCCTTGACTTGTGTTAACAAGTTTTGTATGAGTCGATCCAACCTTTAGAATGTTTGCTGCTTTTATATCACTTTATTACTGGGTTTAAACTTTCCTGGCCTCCAAGGGAGTTTCCTTTTTCTCTTAAAAGCAACATGGAGACCTCTTTGTTTAAATCCAATTCTACCCCTGGGCTCTGCAGATAGCAATAGCCTTTAGACTTATATACCGCTTCACAGTGCTTTACAGACCTCTGTAACGGTGGTGGGATTCAAGTTTTTTTTTATTACCGGTTCTGTGGGTGTGGCATGGTGGGCGTGGTGTGGCTTGGGCGTGCCTACCGCATTCTAACCCATTATGCCATCATGGTTCTTCGAAGCCACGAAGCGGTGGGGGATTTCCCTCTCCGTTTTGTTTGTTGGTTTGTTTGACGGGCGACAAACTGCCAACTTTGTCACGCCGCTTCTTCAAAAAGAACCCCACGCCGACCCTGAAACCTTTCGGTCCCGTTTCCCATTCCAGGGAGTTCAAGCTGTCCTGCAAGGCTGTCGGCGTCCATCCGCCCCTTGTCCTTTCCCACTCTTTCGTCCAGTTTCCAGCCACGGCTCTGGACGACGTCTCGGCTGCCACCCTCTTCATCATCAACCCCCACGAGAGAATCAGCCACTTCACTCACACCATGCCCCGGATCGGCGAGGGGGAAATCGCTCCAGTCGGACCCACGTCCTTCCAGTTCCTCGTGCCCGAAGATTCTCCCATCATCATCATTCCCTGCGTGGGGACTGTCCTGCCAGGGAAGGTAAACTCTGAGCATGTTTAAATAAGGTATTACAACTAACCTGCCTCACCCCACTCCCACCCTCCCAACCAGCTCCGTGGGCTCAGGGCCATGTCCAAAGGGACTTGGCCATCAAGTCGGCCTAAAAATGAGCAGATACAGATTAACAGAGTTGGAAGGGACCTTGTAGGTCATTTAGTCCACCACCACCACCCCGCCACCCAACACCATTTTTGACAGATGGCAGTCCATTCTTTTCTTGAAAGCCTCCAGGGATGAAGCTCCCACAACTTCCGAGGGCAACTTCTGTTCCATGGGTTGATTGTTCTCCCTGTCAGGAAATTGGAAGGGACCTTGGAGGTCCTCTAGTCCAACCCCCCGCCCAAACAGGAGACCTTACATCATTTTTTTACAAATGGCAGTCCAGTCTCTTCCTGAAAGCCTCCAGCGATGAAGCTCCCACAGCTTCCGAGGGCAACTTCTATTCCATTAAATACAGAATAATAGATTTGGAAGGGACCTTATAGGTCATCTAGTCCAACCCCTCCGCCCACCCAAGCAGGAGACCCTACACCATTTCTGACAGATGGCAGTCCAGTCTCTTCTTCAAAGTCTCAGGTGATGAAGCTCCCACAACTTCCAAGGGCAACTTCTGTTCCATGAGTTGATTGTCCCCACTGTCAGAAAGTTTCTCCTTATTTCCAGGTTGAAAAATCTCTCCTTGTTCAGTTTCCATCCATTCTTCCTTGTCTGGCCTTCAAGGTGCTTTGGAAAACAGCTTGACCCCTTCCTCCTCCTCTCTGGGGCAGCCCCTCAAATATTGGACATGTATTCTTCCCGCTTCATTTGGGCTTTTACAAACCTTGTTGGAAGCTAAGAGAAGAATGACGCGTTTAAATAGGAAATAACTAAATAAATGAAATAAACAATCACAGCTACCTCCACCACCCCATCCCTCAGATGAGGTGGAGGCTAAAACATACAAAGAAAGGTTGCAGGAATTAGGTCTGTCTAGTTTAATGAAAAGAAGGACTGGGTTTGACACGATAGCAGTCTTGCAATGTTTGGGGGTGTGTGTGTGACTGCCACAGAGAAGAGGGGGTCAACTTATTCTGCAAAGCACCTGAAGGCAGGACAAGAAGTTTCTGCAGTTTTTGTGGGCTGCAGCCATTTCATTTCCTGCCTTGTTTATTTGGTTTTATGTCCTTGGTCATTTCTGCTCCCCCGGTCCCACCCTTATTTCTTTCTCTTCTGTTGCCTTCTGGTGTCCAGAAATGCTTGCTTGACGTCTCCTTCCACCCAGCGCTGTCCGATCAGTTGATCAGGCAAGAGGCAGTCAACATAACCTGTCGGAATGCCGAAATAAAAGCTCAGATGGAGAAAAAGGCCCGAGAATTGGAAATGCAGGTAAACAGAAGAGCGGTGCAGACTGCTTCCTGTTCGTTCTTTCTGGCCAAGGGAATGTATGACAGGGTCACAACTTGGAGAAGCAGATGGCAAAGGTGCAAGCACACACACACACACACACACACACACACACTCTCTCTCTCAGGTCTAGGTGGTGGTGGGATATCAGGTGAGCTGGACTAGAGTGAGGAAGGGGAATTTCTGCAAAGATTAGAGAGCAGTAATTCATCACAAAAGTGTAATACTTCATTTAACACCCAGTAAAAGTAATAAAGTTCAGTGACATAATTAAGAGAGTCACAGAATGGCCACAACGGAAGGAAAGGGAGAAGAAGGAAAGGGAGAAGAAGGAAAGGGAGAGGAAGGAAAGGGAGAAGAAAGGGGAGGGGAGGGGAGGAGAGGAAGGGAAGGGAAGGGAAGAGGGAAGGAAAGGAAAGGAGGAAGAGGAAAGGAAAGGAAAGGAAAGGAAAGGAAAGGAAAGGAAGAAGAGGGAAGGGAAGGAAGAAAAGGGAAGGAAAGGAAAGGAAGAAGAGGGAAGGAAAGGAAGAAAAGGGAAGGAAAGGAAAGGAAGAAGAGGGAAGGAAAGGAAGAAAAGGAAAGGAAAGTCAGAAGAAGGAAGGAAAGGAAAGAAAAGTAGGAAGAGGGAAGGAAAAGAAAGGAGGAAGAGGGAAGGAAAGGAAAGGAAAGGAAAGGAAAGGAGGAAGAGGGAAGGAAAGGAAGAAAAGGGAAGGAAAGGAAAGTCGGAAGAAGGAAGGGAAGGGAAGGGAAAGGAGGGAGGAAGGAGAGAACGGAAAGGAAGGGAAAGAAGGAGAGGGGAAGAAAGGAAGGAAAAGAAAGAGGGAGGGAAAGGAAGGGAGAAGAAGGGAAGGCAAGGAAGGAGAGTGGGAAGGAAGAGAGGGTGATAGAGGAGATGGGAACTTTTCGTAATCTACGCTGAAAAAAACCTGGCGGCCTCAGTTTCTCAGTTCTATCTCCAGGAGCAAAGCTGGTCTTCAGGGGACGATCTAGAGCCCTGTTTCGTTTGCTGCCATTCGCACAGCAGGGCATTGACTTTCCCACTCGGCTCTGTTTTTTTGGTGGCAGAGGAAGAAGGAGGAGGCGGCCATGTTGGGGTGGAAAGACGGGAAGAAGACGGGAAGCTTCCTCTTCCTGGCTGAGCCTTCGAAGGACAAGAGCCCCATCAAGCCCTTCGAGACGCCCAACCCGGAAGACATCTGCAGGGAGTGAGGAGGCCGACATTTCTAGTTCCGCTTTCCTGGCCAACCCTTCACGGTAGGAGTTGGGTCTCCTTATCGGTCTACTTTGGCCAACTGTTGGTTGGTTTTCTTTGTCTCCTTCCCCGCCCTCTCTAGCTCCGAAGAGTACATTGCGGCCCATCTCAACCTCGTCCGCAGCTACACCAGCCATTTCGATAAGTATATCATACCCTGCCTCGTCGCGAGCGGAGACATCGACGAGAAGAGAGGGGTCGAGAACATGAATTTCAGGTACGCCGGGTGGAGGAACTAGAGACCACTGCATGCCGAGGGGCGCTTCACCACGGGGGGGGGCAGGTAGCGTGGGAGGGGTTGAGTTTGCCAGAGTCTGCTGCTTTGGCTACATCTCCAGCTGATAAAATCAGCACACTGTTTGACTCTTCTTGCTTGCAATGGACCAGAGGTGGTAATTCAGCTGGTTCTGGAGAACCGGTAGCGGAAATTTTGAGTAATTTGGAGAACCGGCCAATACCGCCTCTGCCTGGCCCCGCCCCCTCTATTCTCCGCCTCCCGAGTGCCAGCTGATTGGCTGGGTCTTCTTTGGTTTCCTTGCACAGGAGAACGGAGCTGGAAAGCAGGTTAGTGAGGGTGGGGAGGGAATGGGGATTTTGCAGTATCCTTCCCCTGCCACGCCCACCAAGCCACGCCCACAAAGCCACGCCCACAGAACCGCTAGTTAAAAAAAAATTGAATCCCACCACTGCAATGGACACCCCTTTGATTTGCATTCGCATGAAATTAAAGGCCGGGCTTATGCCTTTACTCTGATTTTAAACCAGGTTTAAGTGGCAGGGCCAGATTTAGTAGGAGCGAATTTTCTTTTTCGCCCGGCTTCATTCCTCAACAAGATCTTAGCGCTTTCTTGGTTAGCTAAAATATTTATTTATATTTTATCTTATACCTGATATTTTTGGACCGCCCATCTCAGGCGGAGTACAGGAAAGAAGATTAAAAACAAGTGCGTATCAATTTAAAAAATTTAAAAGGACGCACGGATAATTGAATGCTGTTAAAATTAGTTCAAAGCCACAGGGTGGGCTTTTCGGGCACCAAACGGGCCCACGGCTTCGTGCTCCCCTACGCGCCCCCCCCCAATACGAGGCCGCAGAACCATGTTTTTAATTTTCTCTGAGATCAGAATCTTGTCTGAAAGTTTGCTTTTTGCAAGCTGAATGAATGAGCCTCCTCGGGATCTTGGGTGGTTCGTGGGCCATTCTGCTTCCGGTGTGGGAAACCAGGGGCGTTTGAGCTGCAATGTATTTTCTCTCTACAGCCCCTATAATACTTTGTACTTGGAGCTCCATTGTCCGTCGGTCGCCCCTGTCGTGGTGGTGACTTCCAACAACGGGAGGACTTTTTTCAACTTTGGGGACGTTGCCGTCGGTACGAAATCCTCTTTTCGAGTCCTCCTCCTCCTCCTTCTCCCCCCCTCACTCCTTGGCAGAATTTAATTCATAAACCTTGGCGCTTTCTGTCGGGGATCCACGAGTTTTCTCAGTGGCCTTATAAACGTCCTAGGAGCAACGAAGAGGATGAGGGGACTGGAGGATAAAAGATATAAAGAACGGTTGCTGGAACTGGGTACGTCTAGTCTGATGAAAAGAAGGACTAGGGGGAGACACGATAGCAGGGTTCCAGTATCTCAGGGGCTGCCCCAAAGAAGAGGGAGGGGTCAAGCTATTCTCCAAAGCACCTGAACACAGGACAAGAAGCAACAGGTGAAAACTAACCAAGGAGAGAAGCAACCTGAAACTAAGTAGAAACTTCTTGACAGTTAGAACAATTAAGCAGTGGAACAACTGGCCTCTAGAAGTACCAGTTCATGTGGCCAATAGCAAAAGAGTATTTGAGCTGTAGATCAATAGGATCTGGTGGGTTGCTGGTTTCCCAAAACTGGTTTGGTGGTTTATTGGTTTTGATACGTGCACAGTTGACAATTCTTCCTTTAGGTTTTATATTTTCGAGACCAATGTAAAAATGGCTCGATGTTGTCCTTCCTTTAAAATTGTCCTCAATTGGCTTTTTTTTAAAACCTGGGCTGTCTCATCACACAGGGCATAGAATCAAGAAAGTAGTGGAGATCCAGAATATATCCAAAGAACACTTGGTGGTATCCTTTTTATTGAACTCGATGCTCCACCATATTTCCCACTAGAGTGCTTTTCTCTCTCTTTTTTTTTTAAAAAGGATAATTTGTTTAGTTTTGTTTTTTTTTTAACCAGAAAGCTCCTGTCTGTGATTTAGAAATAGTAACAGCAAGAAAAAAAAACAGTTAACTCTTCAAAAATCACATCACACAAGGAAAGGAGGTGGGACGGGAGGAGGAAAAAAAGAAAGAAAGATGCAAACTCAGTTTAATGAACCATTAAGGCTTACAATGTAACAAGCATAACCCAGAGGCAGTTTGTGAAAACACTTAAAGCAGCAGGGCAATTCAGAGAAGGATTAGGCTAGAAATACAGGCATACCAGAATGTTCCCTTCCTGCCTCCCTTGCAGGATTAGCCCTGTAAAGTGGGAAAAGATTTCTTCCAACCGCCAGTTCTCCCAACTGCTCAGAAAAAAATTAACATCCGGTTCGGGAGAACCGGTGTGAACCGGTAACAGCCCACCTCTGCCTAAAGCCCCAGTTCTCGTGACCATCAACTTGGAAGAAAAGCATTCAGAGGTTTAGTTTGTATATGTGGCCCAAAGTTAGGAATTGGCTGTTTTTCTTTCTCCTGTGGATTCTTTAAACCAGATTTTTTCAGCTGGGATATTCCCTTCTTGATCCCTTTGGACCGTTTCTGCTGGCCAATCCCATTTGTTCACTCGGAGAAGGGGAGTCCCGGGAGTTGGTCCTTTCCTTCTGTCCGGATGAGAGCAAGTCGGTGAGTTTCATCGTTCCCGTGTCACTCTTCTAACGTTTTGTAGAGCGGTGGGTCTCAACCTTCGGCCCTTTAAGAGGTGTGGACTTCAATTCCCAGAATTCCCAAACCAGCTTTCCCCAACCGCAATTTTAAGAGCGTGAACTTTAACTCCACACCTCTTGAAGTGGAGAAAGTTGAGACACACGGATCTGTACAGTTGTGATGATCTGGGGCATGGCACAAAGGCAATACAGTCAAATAATAAGTAGGAGTCTCTTTATTAGCTTCAACTTTGCCCCCAATGTCCTGGTTACCTTCTAGTCTGAGGAAAAAAGCTCCCAGGAACAGCCTTTGGCTGCCGTGATTCAAATCCAAAACATGGTCAACAAAAACTGTAACTATAAGTCCAATCGAGGAAAAATGAGGTAATTAGTCCGGCAGGGCAGGAGCAAGAATTCCAGACATGAAGGAACGGCAGTAAATCAACCCAGTTGGGAGGATGCCGGGAACGCAGATAAGCAAAGTCAACACAAGATAAACTCAAGTTTGTTCCCAGCAGCTGCCGCATTCAGCATGCATCTCTTTTAAACTCTCATTCCCAGGTGTGGCTAATGAAGGGAATCAGGGCCCTTTCCTCCCCCATAAGCCACGCAACCCACGTTGCTCCCTTCTCCATTCCTCCCTGCATGCCCAAGGCTAAAGAGGGGGTGGGCCTGGGTCTTCCTCCGAATTCCCTCTGCCTTGCTCTACCTCTCCCCTGCTCTGCCCAGCCGGACTTTGCCCTTCCCCAGTTTCCTCCACAGCCAACGGAGCCACACTCCCATTCCCTTTCAGCTGTTCGTCTTCCTCTTCCTTGGATTCAGATTCCGACAGGGGCACGACAACAGTGTCCCACTGACCATTTCATCCCCTCCCCACTCTTCCCCTGAAATCTCTCTTCCCAGTATTTTGAAATCCTGGAGATACGAACCGAGAAAGCCACGCTGACTCTTACACTGACTGGCAGGGGAGTAATCACGTCCATTGCATGTTCGCTGGAAGAAGATGTGTTGAATATGGGATATGTGGTCGCCAAGGAAACCACCACATCCGTCTTCAAGGTACTGTCTCCTTTCCAAGGAAGTCAAGAACGTTATCCTATTATCCTATTCCCAAGCGAGGCAAATCATTGGAGGAGTTTCTGTGATTGTATGCAAGCTGCAGGGAAATGCCACTACTTAGTATTATTATTATTATTATTATTATTATTATTATTATTATTATTATTTAAGATTTAGTCTTCAATTCGATTCACAGTCGGGGACTGGCAAAAACGTAACAATTCAAGTCCTAACCAAGGACCCAAAAGTTGTTAAGGTAACATCTGAATATATAGGCAGTTCCAAGAAAGTTCTCTGCAAAGTCAGAATATTCAGGTCTGATATGTATCTAGGCAACCCTTTGGGTTATTATTATTATTATTATTTATTCAGATTTCTTCTAGCCACCCCCTCTGATCCTGCTTAAGCCGAGGTCAGGCTGTTTGTTGCCATCTGCTGTGATCTAGCCATTTTCGATCAAATCAGTTAGTTAATCCTTGAGGGATTTCAAGCAAATCCTATCTAAAGTTTGCAGGGTCGTCTTTAAAATCAGGATGGGGGTGGAAATGAGAAGAAAAATTAACCTCAAGATTAATCTAGACGACAGGCCAAAATAATTCCTCTTGGCAGATTTTCAAGCATACTGATAGCAACAACACAACAGTGTTTGGTTCATCAAAGCAACCTACATCTTTATGAGTGATAAACTTTCAAAACTTTTTTTTGCGGTGAGCAATTTCCGCAGATTAGAGTTGGGCCTTTTTTTTTTTTGGAACAAAGGTTCTTTGAAATATTTAACATCTGAACCTTGGCAAGTTTAAGTCTTGTGGATTTCAACTCCCAGAATTCCCCAGATCTGAAGTCCACAAGTCTTAAAAGTTGCTAAGGTTGAACATCCCTGATCTAAACCATATTACTGTTCTCATCAGTGACAGCTAGCAAAGATTTCTTGATCCTATGTTCACAATTACTTTCCCGCCGCTGTTTTCTTTCTGAATCCGCAAAAAGAAAATCCCACATTTTTGCCAAAGACAAACAGCTACTCTGCTACTTAGGGGAAAAAAATGGCTTAATATTAATTTTAGGATGATGGGTTCTTTTGCAGATCGAGAACATTTCTCCTTTGGCCTTGAAATATTCTATCGTCTTGGATTCTCTTTCTCCGGACAGATACCAAGAGCTGCAGAAGTTTCCCCCATTCCTTAGCACTCCAAGAGAAACACAGATAGTTGGTGAGGAAATGGGCCCCGTTTTGAGGGCTATTTTGTGTTAGATGTGGGTTGTGTTGCTTCATGGTTACGGTTCATATTTGAACATATTCTCCAGAGGGATACATGTTCCAGTGATATGAATGATCATGATAGGTTATCTTTATTATGGATCTTTTGGGGTGGCAGGACAAATTTAATGGGGAAAAATGCAATAATCTATCTGTCTGTCTATCTATCTATCTATCTATCTATCTATCTATCTATCTATCTATCTATCTATCATCTATCTATCTATCTATCTATCCACCCACCCACCCACCCACCCACCTACCTACCTACCTACCTACATACCTACCTATGCAAATAGTGATCAAATATCTTTGGAACTCTGCAGCCATTGTAAATATATCCCAAGTACCAAGCACCTGAACTGTTGGTCACACGACTGTGGGGATGCTGTCATGGTCATAACTGCAGGGACCAGTTGTAGGTCAAGTCAAGGACTACCTGTATGTCCCTATACACCACTTAAACGAGAAGGAGACCAGGGCATTTATTAGAAGCTAAGAGAGGGATTGAAGTAACACACAGTGCAAACGAATAATGACTAGGATTCTGAAGAGGGATGGGTTCAGTTCCCCGATTAGTTGGGTCCTAAGTGTCCTTCCTGGTTAATATCCTGGTTTTTCTACTCATTCTTGGATTTCCAGCCCTGCTGTGGGAAGGGCGCGGTCTCTTTCCTACTGGCCTTTTTACCTTTCCCAGGTACGCAAAACTACAGCGGCCTGAGTGTCTTCAGTATCTCCCCAATGCAAGGCATCATCGGGGTTGGGAAGTCTCAGGAATTCACCGTCACCTTCAGTCCCGATCACGAGAGCTTGTATTATTCCGACCGCATCCAGATCCTGCTTTTTGATAAGGTGAGCTTTCCCCTCTCCAGGGCTTAAGCAGAGCAGTCTTCTGGTAACGAAGGTGGTGTGACATAACAAGGAAAAGTGATGAAGTGGGCCGAGAAAAAAAACATTCTCCTTAGAAACTCCAGGGATTCCAATTTCAAAGTGATGACATTGGTTTTCCCTAGCTTGGTGTTTTCGAGTTAGGTTGGATGAAAACCCTCAGAATTTCCCCTTAGATGACCCGGGGTGGGGGTGGGGGCTGAGGAATGAGATATATTTAGTTGGGTTTTCAAGGATTTCTGACTCTATGGCTGTTTTCAACCTCGGGAACTTTAAGATGTGTGGATTTTAACTCTCAGAATTCCTCAGCCGGTCCATGTTAGCTTAGGAACCCTGGGAGTTGAAGTCCACACGTCTTAAACTTGCCAAGTTTGAAGACCCTTGGTCTAAATCTTCTTTCCCTTCCAAAATTCTTGGAAGGAAAGGTGATGGGAATAATATAGGCAAGTGATGGACGGGCATTTTAGAAACCTCGAGCTGTTTGGAACCCCTTGCAGGAAATTATCCGGGTGATACAACTAAAGGGAGCGGCAAGGAACCATATCATGTATGTGGAAGGCGGCGAGGCACTGGATGTACCCTTTGAATCGCTGGCTGTGCTAACCCCCATAGGTGAAGAACCCTCCAAAGCAGGTGATACAGCCTTAAAGAGGGCTAAACTTGGTTCATCTTTGGCTTGGGAAATTGCAGGGGGAAAATAAATGTAATTTCTTTCATATTTACCAATGCTTCCATAGGAACCCTGATTCATGGTTGTTCAAAAGGTGCTTTTTCTTTTTCAAAAGGCAACTGGACTTCCTTTGTTTCTGCCTGAAGACATTTCGCTTCTCATCTAAAGAAGCCTCTTCCGTTCTGATCGAATGGTGGAGAATGGAAGGAACCGTCTGATCAGAACGGAAGACGCTTCTTGGATGAGAAGCGAAACAACTTCAAGGAAAAACGGAGTCCAGTTGCCTTTGGAAAAACAAAACAAAACAAAAGCACCTTTGGGACAACCTTCACCTGGAGAATCTCCACAGACGTTGATTAGCGGTTGATTATTATTTTTTTAATCAAAACCTGTTCCTCCTCCTCCCCGCCATCACCGACGGACAAAAATTGCATCTCTGCAGAAGCTGAGAAAGCCATCAACTGCATCCTGGTCAGCTTGAAGTGTGTGCAAACGGAGACGCTGGTGATCCCAGCAGTGCGGGAGTTGAAAGTCGGAGCCATACGGACGGCTCAGTTTGCATCCAAGAAGGTGTGGTGGTCTTCAGGGGAAGTGGGAGGGACATTTACCAAAGCTAATTGTGGAATTCAGGAGAGGACTTGGCCTAGAGGTGGAGCTCTCGCCTCACAATCAGGAGGCTGTGAGTTCAATCCTAGGTGGAGGGCAGATATTTCTCTCTCTCTCTCTGGGCACAATGAGAATATATCTGCTGGGGGGAAAAACTCCGCACTGGCGACAGGATAGGCATCCGGCCAGTAAAAGCTCTGCTAGCTCCATTCCGTTGCCCAGACTCAAGGGATTATGGAGTCATTAAAAGGAGATGAGGATGACTTGGTCAGATATAGAAGAGGACTGCGGGGAGAAATCCCTCGCTAACTTCCACCTGTTACAGGTTTGGATGCATTACAGTAGTCCTCAACTTACAACTATTTGTTGAACTTACAACAGAGTTTTAAAAAGTGGGGGGCGGGGAGACTTATGATTAGTCCTCACACTTACAACCACTGCAACATCCCCATAGTCAGGTGATCAAAATCCAGGCTCTTTGGCAGTCCTCGGATAATGACATGATGGGTGCTTAATTTTCTCCTTTCAGATTAAGGACCCTTTCTTAAAACTGGTGTTACAGGTAGTCCTTGATTTATAACAGTTTGTTCACTGATGGTTCAAAGCTATAACGGCATTGAAACAATGACTGACGACCCTTTTTTCACACTGACACATGTTGCAGCATCCCTGATCAAAATTCAGACGCTTGGCAATTGACTCATATTTACGACGTGATCCCCTCTGGCAACCTTCTGACGAAGCCAAGTCAACGGGGAAGCCAGATTCACTTAATGACCATTGTGACTAACTTAACAACTGCAGTGATTCACTTCCCGACTGGGACAAGACAAGTCGTAAAACGGGACAAAGCCTATTTAACAAATTTTGGGCTCAATTGAGGTCGTAGGTGGAGGGGCTCCCTGTACTAGAATTTGCCTAGAAGTTATTCCTATTTTCAAGCGGATAATCGAGGTTTGGTGGGCTTGGGTAAACCTACTGAGAATTCCTCTTTGATTTAACTTCTTTTTAATCGTTTTCTTGGTTTTCCTTCTCTTTCGTGGCCTATGTGAGGGCACTTAATTTAACAACCATGGCAAAACAAAAAACAAAAAAAACCCTCACCCATGATTCACTTAACCACAGCCAGAAAAAGTTCATAGAACGGAGCAAGGCTCTCTTAACGTCTGCCTTGCTTAACAATGAAAATTCTGTTCCCCGTTGTGGCTGTAAGTCAAGGCAATTTTCCTGGCTCCCTCGCTTGTATTTTATGCTGTTCTATCTCAGGGATTAACAGATGAACAGAGTTGATCCAACCCCCTGTCCAAGTAGCAGACCCAACGCCATTTCTGACAAATGGCAGTCCAATCTCTTCTTGAAAGTCTCAAGTGATGAAGCTCCCACAACTTCTGAGGGCAACTTCTGTTCCATTGGTTGATGGTTCTCCCTGTCAGAAAGTTTCTCCTTCAGGTTGAATCTCTCCTGGTTCAGTCTCCATCCATTGTTCCTTGATGGAGGCTTTCTCCTGTTAACAACCCTTCCTTTCCCCCCCCCCTTTTTTTTCTTTTCTTTTCGCAGAACGTCGAATTCACCTGGGAAAGCTTGCAGGTTCTGCAGCTGAAAGGATTCAGTGTGGACCCGGTCAAAGGAATGGTGGAACGTGGGCAGACCAAATCCATCATCGTTTCCTGGGTGCCCCCTGCTGGCTCAGATGTAGGTTGGCACGCTACAAAGTCTTCACTCGATTGAGGTTGTTGGCTGGCTTTCTCTCAATCCCTTTAAATCAGTGGTTGCCACTGGTGGCCTGCAAGAAAATGTTGGTGGTCCGCAGAGAAATGTCACCCCCCCCCACACACAAAGCAATTAATCCAGGCTATGCGGGAACACAAGGCTGCACTGCCCACCTGGCCCGCGAGAACACAAGGCTTGCATTGCGAACAACACCAGGTAGTGAGGGGAGGGGGGAAAGGGTGAAGGGGGGGAACTTGCCCCACTCATCCCACACGCGCTGGGCCCGGCCACCGGGCTGCTTCTTTCCACTTCTTTCTTCTTCCGCTTTTGGCTGCACGCAAGGAAAGCAGCAGAAGTCTTTCTTTCTCTCCCCCAAACTCCGCCAGAAATGAGTCTTTGGGACCCTGCAAGGCCTCCTGCTCCAAGAGGCTGCGCTGGCGGGACAAGTCTCACAAAGACTCATTTCTGGCGGAGTTTGGGGGAGAGAAAGAAAGGCTTCTGCTGCTTTCCTTGCATGAAGCCAAAAGTCTCTCCCTCTCTCTCTCTCTCTCCACCTGAGAACGGAGCCGGAGACGGTATCCTGCGATCCCAAATAAAGAATGATTGATTGGTAGGAAAACAGGGTGGGGGATTTTTTTAGGGGATTTTTCCCAGGGTCTCTGGTCCGTGGGATTTAAAGTTATGAGTTTGGTGGTCCCTGAGGTCCAAAAGGTTGGCGATCCCTGCTTTTAAACTAAGTCTGGGCGCCCCGTTCTCAACTTTGGCAAGCTTAAGAACGGGTGGATTTCAGTTCCCAGAATGGGGAATTCTGAGAGCCGAAGCCCACCTGTCTTCAACTTCCCAAGGTTGACACACACACACTGCTTTAAAGCGGCGGCACCAGAAAGTGGTTCCGTGGAGGGAGGTTTTCCCGTGGACCGGAGCGGTCGTGGTTTCACGGGGATGGGACTCCGCTTGTCTGCATGGCTCGGTTTCCAGCGTGCCACGCAGCCCAGTGCCATTTCACAGCCCAGGGGTTGGGGACTCCTGCTTTCAAGAGTCCCCGAAATTCAGGCCCTCCTCTGCCTTGTCCCACAGCCCAATCAGCCTATCACCGGATCAGCCACGCTGGTTGTGAAAGGTGACGTGAAGGAAGTTTATGGCGTCTACTTCATGGGACGGATCGTGACCAAAGAAACTCCAAACTGAAAAGAAAAAAAAAATCTTCCCGGGAGGAGGAAGCTTGAACGGAGGCTGTGCATCCTAAGAACTTTCTGAAAAGGCCATCCGGAACATGGGAGGTTTTGACCCAAAATGGAATTCCGATTTTATATCTCTAGAATGCTTTGAGGCCAAACGGTATCTGTTCCCGCCCCCCTTTTTTCTTCTTCTTCTTCTTCTTCTTCTTCTTCTTCTTCTTCTTCTTCTTCTTCTTCTTCTTCTTCTTCTTCTTCTTCTTCTTC
>NW_020716768.1:256546-268562 GCF_900518725.1 Notechis scutatus
TCCTCCCTCTCTCCTATTTTCTCTCCTTCCTTCTCTTTTATCCCTTCCCTCCCTCTTTTACCCTTCCATTCTTCCTTTCCTCCTTCCTTCCTTCCTTCCTTCCTTCCTTCCTTCCTTCCTTCCTTCCTTCGCTCTTTGCCTTCCTCCCTCTCTCCTGCTTTCTCTCCTTCCTACCTTCCTCCCATCTTTTTATCCCTCCCTCCCTCCTTGAAATCCCACTCACTGACTTTTCCCCTTTTCTCCCCACAAGGCTTATCCTGCTCACGGTGTTTGTGCTCCTGATGTGCGGGATCGGAGCCAGCTGTGCCAAGTTCTGCTGCCGCACCAAGCACCCCCTGCGCCAAACCTTCCCGCCCCGGGCACACGACCTCACCGTCATCCCCCTGGAGCACGACAGCACCGCCCACAGCACCGTCACCTGTAAGTAAACCACGATGGGCTTCTCTTTTTCTGGGCCTTCTCTAAAAATCCCGGAGTTTTAGGCGTGATTTGTGGGGACCATCCTCCACGGCCACGGGAGCAGAATCCGGGTGCTTGGCCACCGTCTCATATTTATGACTGTCGCAGCGTCAGCGGGGCCCACGCAATTCCCCTTTTGCGACCTTCTGACCAGCCGAGTCAGCAGGGAAGGCAGGTTCATTTAACAATCGGTGCGACTAACCATTAACCACTGTAATGATTTGCTTAGCAACGGATATGTTTCACTCAATTGTCATAAGCTGAGAACGATCTCTATTGCTTTATCTATTCTTCTCGTTTTCAGCTTTTATTCTTGCAAGCTGCCCGGAGTCCCTAAGAGGGAATTGGACATTTTCTTAAATTTAAATAGAGTAGAGTAGAGTAGAGTAGAGTAGAGTAGAGTAGAGTAGAGTAGAATAGAATTTAGAATAGAATAGAATAGAATAGAATAGAATAGAATAGAATAGAATAGAATAGAATTCTTTTATTGGCCAAGTGGGATTGGACACACAAGGAATTTGTCTTGGTGCAAATGCTCTCAGTGTCCATAAAGGAAAATAAAGAGTCAAGAATCATCACGTGCAACACTTAATAATAGTCATAGGGTACAATAAGCCATCAAATCATACTAGGAAGCAGTCAATATAAATCGTAAGGATGCAAGCGACAAAGTTACAGTCCTATGGTCACAAGTGAGAGGGGAGGGGTGATAAGGAGTGATGAGAAGGTTAATAGTAATAGTAGTGCAGACTTTGTAAATAGTTGGACAGTGTGGAGGGAATTCTTTGTTTAGCAGAGTGATGGCGTTCGGGGGAAAAACTGTCCTTGTGTCTAGTTGTTCTGGTGTGCAGGGCTCTATAGTGTCCTTTTGAGGGTAGGAGTTGAAACAGTTTATGTCCAGGATGTGAGGGGTCTGTAAATATTTTCACAGCCCTCTTTTTGACTCATGCAGTATACAGGTCCTTGATTGAAGGCAAGTTGGTAGTAATTGTTTTTTTCTGCAGTCCTAATTATCCTCTAAAGTCTGTGTCTGCCTTGTTGGGTTGCAGAACCAAAGCAGACAGTTATAGAGGTGCAGATGACAGACTCAATCTATTATTATTATTATTATTTAAAAAAAACATTACAGGACAGCCTAATGTTCTGCTTCATTGTTTTGACAGCCTACAGCTCTCTCCAGTACCCTCCCAACGTCTCCCTGCCTTTTGGAGACCCGGATAGGAATACCACCTGCCCTCCAGCCTACAGCCTCTACGCCATAGAGATGCCCCCCTCTTACGACGAGGCCATCCAGATGTCCAAGCCTCACACCGAGACTCTGTCAGTGGGCCAGAAACCAGAGAGCGGAGCCTGTGAACCAGCAGCCTCGCCCAAGTTGCCCGAATCATCCCCAAACTGCCCCGTGGAGGGGCAAGAGAACACGGGGGACGCCTCTACGTCCTCCCCCGAGCAGTCGTAGTGGGGGTCTCTTCGATAGGGGAGCGAGAGAATACGGACCTAAGTCACGGGCAGAGGAGGGAAATTTGTATCCTCTGGACTGGGATCTAGCATCTCCTGCCACTTCTGAGTACCGTTGGGACTTTTCGAGGCGATGGAAAGAAGATCCTTGCCTCCCGCGTCTGAATTTTCCAAGGTGAAAACTAACGAGCCTCCCTCCGCCCCCACCTTAGAGGTTCAGCTGCCTTGAGTGCATTGGATGAGCAGAAAATGGCCTTTTTCACCCTTATAAACCGTTGCAGCATTCGGCCGCTGGACTTAAAAGGGGTCTGCATCCTGCCGTCGGGAGGGGTGAAATGAAAAAAAACAAAAAACGAGAGCCAGTACAGATTAATCTCTCTTTCTTCTGGGAAGACTGGATTTTCTAGCAAATTGCTGAAAGATGGGATTCGTTGCTATGTAACGGCCAAGCTTGGACCCAGAGCCCTTTTTAAAAAAATAAAATGAAATCCCTACTTCTGCTTTTGATAGACTGAGAAAATGTTTTCACGATACCAAGGTTGGAAACTTTTGTCACGTTTTGAATCCTCAATCCAGACCAGAATATCGTTTCTCGGTTCCTGCGGGTCTCCGAGGACAGGTTGCTGTGTCCAACTGGAATGTGAACTTTGGAATGTGATGCTGTGTCCAACTGGAATGTGAACTTCGCGTTGGGAGATTTGGAGTTCTTCCTGTGGATTTATAGGACAGTGCCATCTTTTCGCCAAGAAGCCCTTGTTGTATTTTGAATCTAGCAATATTCTGCTTGGACCACGAAGCATTTTGTATTTTAGGTATTCGTCTTAAAAAATGTTTATGTTTATCTCCCCCCCTTCTCTCTGTGTATCTGTTGTAAATAGAAGGTCAACATATTGGGAGAATGCTTATATAAATACGCCCCTGAATAGTCGTCGTCCCCCCATTGGCAGAAATTTGGGGACGAATCTGAAATAGTCTCCAATATCCGTCACCTTTAGGGAACATGTTTGTTTTGCTGTGTAGTTTTCTATTTCGGGGTCTTCCAACTTCACAGCTTTAAGACTTGTGGATTTCAACTCCCAGAATTCCTCCTCCAGTCCATGTTAGCTCGGGGATTCTGGGAGTTGAAGTCTTAAAAGTTGCCAAGTTTGAAGACCCTTGTTCTATTTGAATTATTCCTTGCCTCTGGAGCACCCCTGTTTTGCAACAGAGGGAGTCCTCAACTTACGACCACAACTGAGCCCAACATTTGCATGGCCAAGCGAGGCATCGGGTTAAACGAACTATGTCTGTTTTAGTAGCTGCCTTAAAAAGTGGGGGAGGAAGGAAATCTGGAAGAGCAGTGCAGCAGTTTGGAAGCGAAAGTACATTCCAACTCTTCTCTTTAAAAGAGTGTAACTAAAATACCAGAGTTTTTGCCCACGAATATATTTAATTGGAGAATCTGATTTATGACACACCCAACCCGCAGGGGGGGGGGGAAACAGGGTCACAGGGGACTGTAAATGATGTAGGCCAGAGTTGGCTTCATACAGGGCAGTGCCAGTATGTCGCCTGTAATGGATCCTTTGAAGTTTTTTGAAGTTTGGCTCGAGAATCGTGATTTAATTAGGGCGATTGCTGGAATCCTGACAAAAGACTCTTGCTGCGGACCAGGGCTGTGACTTTACGTGTTGTTATTTGCTGTCCAGGTTCTGCCACGGTCTCTTACCCCCTTCTTGGTATCGCCGGAGAAAGAGAAAGCAAGATAGGGGAGATGAAGCCGAAAAGTTTCTCGGAGGTCTTACTGAGTCAGTTTGAAGGATTCGCCCGTCATCATGGCCACAAATTCTAGGAAGGAAGGAAAAACAAAATCTAGAGCAAGAAGGTAGAAATGTCCTTTTTTTTAAACCCGTGTCCTTCCTTTCTTGCCTTCCTCCCCCCCCAAAAAAAACATGTTGACAGAATGCCACAAAGGCTGGCCCTTAGCAGTAATTTTTCCACCCAGGACTCAGCTCTTCTGTTAGGCTAAGTGGAGACAAGAAGTTGGCCAGTTTGGTGGACCAAGGATGAAGTTCTGGAGGACATAGTTATGAACCGAAGGTGACCCAGATCCCTATGCTACCTTGCTTTGTTTCCATGGGGCGGAGAAAATTAAGTCCAAAACATGGTCATCACAAACTGTAACTTAAAGTCTAAACAAGCCAAACAAGTAATTAGTTTGGCAGGGCAGGAGCAAGAATTTCAGACTTGAAGGCATGGCAAAACTCACATGATTGGGAAGATGCCAGGAAAACAGAGCCACGACAACACAAGATAAAATCATGTTTGCTCCAAACAGCCTGCCGCACTCAGCCTGCCTTTCTTATAAACTTTCTTCCCAGGCGTGGCTAATGGAGGGAATCGGGGCCCTTTCCTCCCCCGTAAGCCATGCAACCCACGTTTCTCCCTTCCTCCCTGTGTGCCCTAGGATGCAGAGAGAGTGGGGCTGGTTCTTCATCTGAACTCCCTCTCCCTTGTTCTGCCCAGTCAGACCCAGTCAACTGTCCGGATTCAGACTCTGACAGGGGCATGACACAATACTGTCATTAGATGATCGCTTAGGCCAGGGTTTCCCAGCCTTGGCCAGTTTAAGTTAACATTGGACTTCAACTCCCAGAATTCCCCAGCCATCCTGATATGACCAATACCATTGTATACATGATGGACAATAGACAATAAAGGTTTTGAATTTATTTATGTAAGCATCTTTCCATGTAGGTCTCAGATAAATTGTCATTTATCCCACAAAATCAGCCCATGGTTCTACATCCATGTTAACCAACTCAAAAGTTAAAAGCGGTGTGAAATCAAACAGCAAAGAAGTCAAAAATCTACCACCCCCACCCAATTTGAAATCTCGGAATAAGCTTAAAGAGAGTAGGTGAAAATGTCCAGCCAATGGGTTTATTGCAAAATAAATAAATGTATTTTGCTGTGGTAGGTGGATCAGTTTCTATCCAGACGGCGCCTTCTAGTGGACAGTTGGAGGCATGGCGGGCCTGTTTGCTTTGGTGCTTTCCCTATAATTTCCCAATTCCACCTTTTTAGCCTCAGCTTTTCGCCAGGCTGCGGGAGAACTCTGGCATTTGAACTCCAAGGCATCTCACGGGGGAGACTGTTCCTATCTTTGCATAAGATAAAAAACAGGCAGTTAATCAACTTGCTTATGGCAAACCTAGGCAGAGGTTGTCACGGTTTTGTTTGTAACTCTTGTTTTTAAAAGTAAAGTCTACCAGTCCAGCTAAGTGCGGAGATGGAGCTGGAAGACGGAACTAAGTTTAAAAGGAAGGAACAGGTGCGCAGCATTAACAGTTTCGGCTGTATAACAAGCCAGCATCTAAATTCTTCCAGAGGAAGATATCCTGACAGGCAGCTTAGAGAAGTAAGAGCTTTTAATTTCAAACTAGGGGGTGCCAAGTATTTCTTCACAGTATTGTCATATGATTGCCTGAAAACTGCACACATGTATCCATATGATCTTCCATCCTTTATTCACCTGTTCAATGTTCAGAATTAGCACTTCCTTTTTTCCCTCCCTATCCTCTTTCCTTTCAGTGCCGAGACCTTTTAGACTGTTGACCTGCAGGCCAGGAATTGTCTTTATCTGTTCTGGGAGCCTTTGATAAATTAGTCTCGCTTTCCATAAATTAAAATCATTGCGCCCGTCTTGATTTATGTAAAACTGACTCGAAACTGTACGTTCTTCAAGGCAACCTTCTGGCTCATGTCATTGGATGGCAGCATTGGTGGTACTCAGTTTTTTTTACTACAGGTTCTGTGGGCGTGGCTTGGTGGGCGTGGCAGGGGAAGGATACTGCAAAATCTCCATCCTCTCCCCATGTCAACTCATAAAATATTTCTCTGGTCTTTTTAGAGTTGCAGTGCAGTAGCTTGCAAACTGAAACTGTATTCCATAAATGTTTTCAAAGATAGTAACTAGGAGACGGAAGTTTCTGCCTTGCAAAATTCTAACTGGAGAGCATGATTGATGACTCTGGGCTAGGGAGGTGTCCCATTGGAGAGTATGAATTACGATACACCCAGGCAGTGCTGGCACGTTAACTCCCAATAAATCCTTTTTTAAGTTTTTGGAAGTTTGGCTCGAGACTCATTATTTCAGAGGTGGGGTTTGCCGGTTCTCCGAACTACTCAAAATTTCCGCTACCGGTTCTCTAGAACCGGTCAGAACCGGCTGAATACCACCTCTGGATCAGGATGGGTAGGGATTATGCTTCCAGTACCTTCGTAGTCGATGGTCCCATCTCCGTCCTTGTCGGCTTCCTTCATCATGAGTTCAGCTTCGTGTTCGTTCAGCGGTTCTCCGGCGTTCATCAATACGTATCTAAAAAGGCAGAGAACACGAGAAGGCTTGAAGCCACCCCTTCTATCCTCTCCTTGGACCACTGTGTCTGACTCCATCACTTACTTGAGCGTGTCCCACTCAATGTAGCCCTTGTGTTCTTTGTCGAAGACTTTAAAGGCGGCTCGGAGTTCCTCGTCCTGGTTTTTGGATTTCTCGTGGTAAATGCCCATCAACACCAGAAAGCCATCGCAGTTGAAGGTGCCTTTTTCTGGAGGAAAAAAAAGAGACAGAGGTCAATCAAATCTGCATAGACAGAGGGATAGAATCAAGATCACATGAAGTGTTAATACTGCTTTATAAGGCCACACTTGGAAGACTGCATCCATTTTTGGTCGCCACGATTTAAATAAAGATGTTGAGACGCTAGCAAGAACGCAGAGAAGAGCCACGAAGACAATTAGGGGATTGGAGGTTAAAACATACGAAGAACGGTCGCTGGAACTGGATATGTCTAGTTTGACGAAAAGAAGTACTTGGGAGGGACATGATTGTAGTCTTCCAATATCTCAGGGGTTCCCACAAAGAAGAGGGAGTCAAGCTATTCCCCAAAGCCCCTGATGATAAAACAAGAAGCAACGGATGGAAACTCATCAAGGAGAGAAGCAACTTAGAACTAAGGAGAAATTCTTGACAGCGAGAAAAACGAATCATGCCTCCAGAAGTTGTGAATGCTCCAACACTGGAAGTTTTTAATAAGCGATTGGATTTTATCTGAAGTGGTGTACAGTTTCCTGCCTAAGCAGGGGGTTGGACTAGAAGACCTCCAAGGTCCCTTCCAACTCCGTTATTCTATATTCTGGACTTGTTCCCGATCAACTTCATCTTGGGGCGGCTGCCATCTTTTTGCAGGCAGAGATAGGAGTCTTCCCCCAAAAGTTTGAGGACGCAGAAGGAGACAGGAGGGTCACCAGCAATGTCCTGAGGTCCCTGGGTGGAATAGAGAGGAATATGATGCCCACTTTTAAGGCTGTTACAGCTGATCTCAGTTATGGCTCACCTCAGAAAGTAAGAGAGGTCAGGAGGATGGGAGACCACCAGGAAATTTTGACTGGTCAACTGGAAGCCAAAGAAAACGAAACCCTCAGAAAACCACAATAATAAACTTTGGGTTAAAGTCACCGGGAGTTGAGCTTTGCTCAAAGGAGGTTTTAAACATGAATATCACTAAAATATCCCACATAACATTAGCAGAGCTCAGATTGATCAATCTTTCAGGAGAACTTCAGCTCAATAACTGCTTGCAAGGATTGGGGCCTTATTGCAATGTGATTTGTTTTTTAAATTATTTTAATATTAAAATCCAAAGTTCCCATTTTCTTTTAACACTGTTAAGTAAGTTGTCTATTTTTTTGTAACCCTTCAGCACCCAGGGACGTTTGTCATTTATTTTGCCTTCTGGGAAATTACGCTTTGGCTGATCTTCCTTAAAACATGGAAGGGACTCAATCTGCTTACAGTTTCCAGAAAGTTCTGTATTAGATGAAATTTGCATAAACCTCTTCAAAGAAGTCACAATTTGTCCTCAATGGGGAGTGGGGGGGGGAGAACCCCTTTTTCCCCTTCCAAAAGAAACTGTTTGCATAATCATTCATTTACAGCCAGGCTGTTGTGCCGTGTCAAGCTTGTAAATACAACTCCGGTGATGAGGGAGGAATGGAAGGAAATCAGCCAAAGAAACAAGCAATCCATTTCCTGAAACTAGGAAAGAAGGTCTTTCCTTGTGGGAGGGGGAAGGAAACCACATCAGAAGGATATGCAGGGCTCAGGAAGATGGGTCTTTGCGTATGGAACTCCTGAAAAATCCTAGCAAATAAGCCGTAACAGCCAGATTATCAGACAAGGATCAAGAGAACGGTGAAGGACACGAAATTCTGGAGGACACCAATGGTTCTTGCGGAACCTAAGGCAGCCCCTTGGGACGGCCGCCATCTTACTGTCTTTGTCGACATCCTTGGCCATGTTGGCGAGGTCTCGCTTGGTGGGGTTGATGCCGATCAAACTCATCAGGCTTTCCAAGTCGTCCGTCTTCACCAAGCCGTTCCCCTCTTCATCAAACATCTCAAAGATGCCTTTGTATTCGGTGATCTGCTCCGGGGTTAGAGTTCCTGCCTGCGGCGGGAAGAAAGCCAGCGTGAACATTAGACAAGGGCAGAGTAGACTTTGGGTTGGCTGAGATGCTGCTTCTCCTAGGGGGCCAATTGTGGCACTTGGAGATGAGAAGAAAAGAAGATTTAAAGAAGGAACTTCCAGAAGGCTAAAAAAAAATTAAGGGTCCCTCTGATCTCCAGTGGAGATCGAAAGGAATGGAGCAGCCACAAAGGAGGTCTCATCAGTGGGCAACACTTAACAGAGAGGATCTGGAACATATCCTGTCAGGGTTCCGACGGATGCCCTAATTAATTCATGAGCCTCGAGCCAAGTTTCAAAAGAAATCCAATTATTTATTAGGAGCAAAATGTCAGGCATTTTTCCCAAGTGCAGTCGGCTCTGCCTTACGTAATTGACTGCCCACCTATGACCCTGTTTCCCCCCCTCCTCCCAGGGTGTGTCATAAATCACATTCTCCAACCGAAGCACATCGATGGAACCCTGACACACCCATCCTATCGAACTTAGTAGGATGGGCAGATGCCCTACAGAAGAGGTGGCCCCACAAGAAACCCAACCCTGTGCCCTGTAGGGCTTTCAAAGTGATAACCAGCACCTTGAATCACACCTGGACAGTGCAATTCACACACCAATGATGTTACTCAGGTGAACTGCAGGGCGCCCGTTGGCTACTTGTTGCCAATGCATTCTGAACCAACCACAGTTCCTGGATGGTCTACAAGGGCAGCTCCACATAGAGCACATTGCAGTAATCCGAATGGGAAGTGATTAAGGCATGGGTGACTCTTGCGATCACTGATCTACTTAAAAAAAAAAAAACATTCACAAGGTGACCCGAAATATAATAATTCCCATGTTTCCTCTGGGGAAGTAAAACAGATATCAAAAGTCGGAGAAGGAAATCATGCAAAACAGGTGGGATTACATTCTGCAAAAAAAAATGTAGGAGATTAAGCGTCCTTTATGTCTTATAATGTGTATGTGACCGTTCCCCTTGCCTATATACACCGCGATAGACTTTATTTTGGCAAATAGTAGAAAATGAATCATTTTCGATGGTCAGACGTAGCCTTTCCAGCCCTACTGCCAGTTCCACTCACTTGAGGAAAGTCGGTTTCTAGGATTATGAGAAAAATAAAAAAAATAAAAAATTCCCTTCTCGGCTTATTTTACTGACTCCGAAAGACGCCTGCCGAAGCATTGCCAATTCCCTGCATGTTTAAATCAAAATCAAAAGTGCGTGCTTCACACAACGCACACCAAAATGCCCCTTACTAAAATGCAGGGAAAATACATTTTGAAATTTAGGAGCAGCAAAACAATCACTTTATCCCCCTTTCCTAAACTATTGTGATTTTTCTCTTTTAGAATTCAAATGCACACGTCTAGCCTTTTTATTCATGCCGGTATTCACCAATTTTCCAAACGGCTGCAATTTTTTAAAATCCATTTTTTTTTATCCCTTCTTTCCTGCACCTTTTCTCTTACTCGTCATCTTTTCCTTTTTTGAGGTGTCAAATCAAACATTTACTATGGTTACAGAGTCATAATAAACATCTGCAATAGTTAAGCCAACTCAAACAAGTTTTCAGACTCCGGGACCGGAGGAATTTCAATACAGAGGCACAGAACGATACAACCTGTTCGTTTGGGATAAGCAACACTTATAAACCAGGACATTTTTCTGCAAAAGATGAATAAAAACTACCTGGGATTCTCTTAGAGAGATCCCCACGAAAGAGGATCCTATGGCAAAAGAGCTCCACTCAGCCATCCAGCCAAGGATAGATGAAGGGAAATATTTTTTGCAGAGGTTTCTCTTCCAGCTGTTTTAGAATGTTGTAGTTAGGGGTAAAATCTCATTTTTAAAAAAAAAAAATCTGCCAATTGATTGGAAATAGAGCAAACGGGAAACTAGAGACCCACAAACTGCAGAGCAGCTTGAGGTTCCTGTCCCTAGAGAAAGTTTTTTTTAACATTTATACGCGGTTAGAAACTTACCATTTTCTTGGTATTTTCCGCCCTGGATGGCACCCTTCAGCTAACTGGTGGTGGGATAGGACATGCGGGCAGAAATGGTGGGGAAGCTATTCCTTTGTACGGTTAAGGAGAGAGTGCAGGAGTCTTTAATCCCAGGGGAGGAAGGATATTGGTAGCCTTTTATGGGAATGAAAGGTGGAGGGTCCTATTTATGGGGGAAGAATTTGTCTTAATGCCACTGCTAAGCCTTGAAGAAGGTCTTGCATTGAAATGGTGCATCTGCTTTGTTTGGGGCGGAAAACTGGAGCTCTCTGGGCAGATGGCAAAACGACTTCCTTCCTTCCTTCCTTCCTTCCTTCTTTCCTTCCTTCCTTCCTTCCTTCCTTCCTTCCTTCCTTCCTTCCTTCCTTCCTTCCTTCTGACTTCCATTTCCTTTCTTCCCACCCTCATTTCAATTTCCTTCTTTCTCATTTCCTTCTTTCCCCCTTTCTCACCTTTTCATTTCATTCCCTCCCTCCTTCCCCCCCTTCCTTCCCACCTTCTCATTTCTATTTCCTCACTCCCCCTCTCTCTCTCCCCCTGCCTCCTTCCCTTCCTTCCCACCTGATTTCCATTTCCTTTCTTCCCAACCTCATTTCAATTTCCTTCCTTCTCATTTCCATTTCCTCCTTCCCTTCTTCCCTTCCTTTCCATTTCCATTTTCTCCCTCCCTTCCTTTCTCCCTCCCTGAAGGACTTCAAGCTGCAGTGCCTCCACCAGTGGGGGAAAAAAAAGACAGATGTTGCCAAAGGTTGGAGCATCTGCAAACTTCAGCCCAGAAACTGCTCTGAAACTGCAGACTTGGTCCCAAAAGGTGGGTGATTTTTCTCCCCGTTCTCCAGGGATAGAGAGAGAGAAAAATATATATATAGATAGTCTTTGATTTAGCATCACAATCGAACCCCAAAGTCCCACCCATTTCATCTGTGGCCCTGACAACCGAGTCTCTTCTCCCTTCTCCCCCCCAAATGTGAAGTGTGACCCCCCTCGTAACGGAGGCCAAATGAAGCAGAGAACAGGTTGGGTTTTAAACGACCTGCCATCGAGACATCCACCCGCACACACACACACACACAGATTGCAAAAAAATAATAATAATCTCCAGGGAAGGTGGGCTTCTTTCATGGCCGAAGCGACCAAAACGAAACACTATATGATGGCTGTCAGCCAGCCACCTGTTCTTGTCCCTAAACAAGAGTGAGCTGCAGACACCCACGCCAAATGGCAAGAGGGTCCCTAGAGACCCCCGACTCCATCAACCGTGCACCAAATAAGGATATCTTTTTGGGAGCAAGTGTATTTTGAATATTCCCCTCCCCCCCCCAAGGGCCTGGAAGCTGTGAAATAACCTCTGGAATACATCTATACCTGTATCTATATCTATCTATATCTATCTATATAAATCTTTCTATCTATCTCTATCTCGATCTATATATCTAATCTATATATCTATATTGTATCTATATATCTATATCTATCTTTGTATCTATATTTCTATCTATATCTCTCTACCTCTATCTATCTATCTATCTATCTATCTATCTATCTATCTATCTTTCTATATTTATATCTATATATCTGTCTATATCT
>NW_020716768.1:278866-301036 GCF_900518725.1 Notechis scutatus
AGATAGATAGATAGATAGATAGATAGATAGATAGATAGATAGATAGACAGACTACTAAAGAATGTAGTATATATATATATATAGATAGAGAGAGAGAGAGAGAATATTATGTATGTATGTATGTATGTATGTATGTATGTATGTATGTATGTATGTATGTATATATATATGGACTAAATATATGGACTAAAGGGGGGACTGATCCCATCACTGCCTCCACTAGATCTGATCAAGACCTACAACTAGGGACCCCTTTCCTCCTCCCCATCTTTTGCACCCCTCTCCTCCCAAGACAATCCACCCTAATTCATCATTTCTTGATTTTTAAGGGACTTCAGTCCGCTCCTCTTCCATCACGATGCCTGCTCTTTGATTTTTGATTTTTATTTTTTTGGCCTAATCTTTCTGGAGAGGGCGTCTCCTTATGGAAATCCACCAATCCTCCCCCTCCCCCCCACTTCCATTTTAGCCAAATCATGCTCCCCTACTTTTATTTTTATTTTTTTTAAAAAAGCGAGGTGATACCCAGGCTCCCTTCTCCTTCAGGCCCACCTCCCCTTCCCATCTTTCGCTTTTCCCCACCCTGAGATATTGTCTTCTTTCATTTTTATTCTCTCTCTCTTCCTTTTTTTTTTTTTTTTTTAAGAAAAAGCCTCGCTCCCTCCCTGGGTGACTAAAATGTTCTTCCTTTTCTCTTCTCCTTCACCCCTCCTTTCCTGTTTTCCCCTCTTCTCTGCTGCCACCATGTCTTTCCCTCCCTTCTTCCTCTGGCCATTTTTCTCTCCCCCCCCCCCCTCCCCTCCCCCCCCCCCCCCCCCCCCCACAACAGCCACCCCCCCGCTGCACATCCTTTCTCTAACTAATCCCTCCATTTTGCGCTCTCCTGCCCTAAATCTCAGAATTGTGGTCCTCTCAGATCCCTTCTTTCGGTCTGGGGGGGGGCGGTGGCGGTGGAAAGAAGCCCAACCTTTTTTTTCCCCCTCCCCTCCCCTCCCCAGATTGCTGACATAGGGAAATCAAGAAATCCACACCGCCCCACCGCCCCTTTTTCATTGTCTTCATCACCACCAACGTCCCACCCATTTTCAGAGCATCAGGGGGGAAAGGCAGCCTTTCCTTGTAGGCAGAGATAGGAGGGGAAGGGAAAGGAGGGAGGGTCTTTTCTGCCCCTGAAAAGGCAGGAAAAGTGGGCAGGAAGAGGTGCCAAACCACAGGGGGGAAAAAAAAAAAGATATGCTTGGAAGAGTATTACATGTATTTGGTATAATAGTGGAAGATTGATTGCTTTGAAAGGAACTGAAAGCAGGGCACAGTTCTAAGTTTTGGCTGAAGGAAGGACTAAAAAAAAATGGAAATTTTGCGGCTTCCTCTCTTCCCATGGTAGGAAAAAATGCTTTGGGGGGGACACAGAAGGGTGAGAGACAGTGTGGGGGTTTTTTGGGGGGGTTTGCTGTCTGAATTGTGCAATTTTGGCTGTCTTTTTTTAAAAAAATCCTTGTTTAAAGTTGCTTCTCTGTTTTGATAGGCATTGTGTAATTATTTTTGCCATCAATGTTTCAGCTCTTTGTGGTTGTTAGGGGGTTGGGGAGGGTTGGTTTTTTTTTTTTTTTTTTTAAGGCTTTCCTTTTTTAAGTAGCTGTGCAAATTAAGGAAAGTGGCTTTGGGAGGGGTAACAGGGTCTGTTTTGTTTTGTTTTAAAAACCTGGGCTTTTTAAAATGGGGGAGGGAGGGAAAAAGACTGGGAGTTTTGCATGGTTTTAAAGAAACTGTAAAACTGAAGGAAAACAGATTTCTTTAGTAAAAGCGCCAAGGAGAAAATGAGAATGATCTACAGCCCCGTTCCAGGCTGCCCATTTGTCATTTCTGACAATTAGCTAAAAATTTAATGTGTGTGATCTTTTCTCACAATCTCTTTATGTAAAAGATGACGACTCCTGGGCTTGCCTTTTTGCTGCTTTAGACATTGCAATTTTTTTTTTAAAAAAAGGCCTTCCTGAAAAAAAATGGGGAGCCAGCAGGTGGCTGGCGGCTTTTTGGAATCCGGAGATGGGAAGGAAACCTAGAAGCACCCCCCAAATCGAACCCCCAAATCCTTTAAAAAAAAATAAATCTGGGTCTTTTGGGTGTGCAACCAGAAAGCAGGCTGTGGCACTTTTTGTGATGCTTTCCTGACCAGCCCAAGCTTGTAAATAAACCTCTGTTGCTGCCTTTAAAAAAAAAAAAAAGAACATGCAGACAAAACCGATCTCATCTTAGCCTGCCCTTTCCTTTCTGTGATTTAATTTTATTTTTTTTCAGAGGAAGAATTGAACAATGTTTTGGTCACTGCACATCAGGAAGAGTGTGCTTTACATGCCCTCACCAAGGGGTTTTTTTTTTCCCCCTTCCCATTTTTTCTTTTTTCTTTTCTGGAAATGAATGGATGTTTTGTGCTTGAAACCTGGGGGGGGGGGGGGAGACTGCAACAAGATGGCGTTTGCAGGAAACATCTCTCTGCGTTTTGCAACTACCCGGCATCACTCACTGCTTTTTCGCCAAGCTTCAATCTCGCAGCTGGAGAGATCTTTCTTTGACTTTGATTTCCCTTCCCCCATCATTGACAGATAGTGCTTTGAAGGGGAATTGACAAATGTTCTTGTTTGGTTTGGTTTTTTTTTTTAAAAAAACCTTTCATTTCCTCCCCCCCCCTCCCCACTTTTCTATTAGGGTGGAGCAGTTGACTAAAATTGTTACAAACTGGATAACAGATCAAAGAGGGCAGGAAGATTAGACTTTAAGTATCCCTTTACAAAAAGGTTCTAATTATTTCTTTTGTAAAGGTTAGCTCCGCTTTGTGTAAGCATTTTTTTTTTAATGGTAGAATTTGTACATCTGTTAAAAAAAAAAAAACTTGAATTTTTGCCCTTTGTCAGTTTCTGTTAAACAGCAGTTTAGCTGAAATTATTTGATAAAGTAAAATATCGGTAGCTAAAAATCTTGTTTGGGTCACTTTTCCCAAATCATATTTGATCTGTTGCTTTATTGGAAAAGCATTGAATTCAGTGGGCCTTATCAGTTTAAAATAAAGCCCAAATTCGTATTATTGAACTTAAGTGTGGACAACAGAGTTTAAACAAAAAATTATTCTGAGATATTCTGCATTTTTTCCTTACAGTTTAACTGATAATTGGGTTTATACTGTTGCTCTGAATACTTTGGAAGTATGACAGTTGGCATGAAATTGATACTCTTAATTAAAAATACAACTATTACAATTGTATGGGGTGGATTCCCAGCCTATATCTGAACACTCATTAAGACAAAATAAATGTTTATTTAAATCCTGAACTTTTAATAATGCTGTAGCCAAAATACTGATCAATCAGCAAAGGCAAAAGTCATCCAATTGAAACAATATAAACAAAAGCAATGGGAATTTTTTTAAAAGAAGGCTTAAAATAATCGAGCATTTCTGGAATAATTTAGATATGGTTGAATATTTATTTTATTGTACTTTGATTTCCTGTTTAAATATGAAACAGACCTGTGTTAACACAGCTTTTAATGACATAAACCATTTTCAAGTTTGGTTAACCAAATATTTTACCATAGGTTTTAAAACGTGGACCAGTAGGAGAAAAGAATTATTAGATTAAAAACTCCTTTTGTTAAATTTGAGTTTGGAATCAGGTTTACTTTTCGGGGCCTCTTTCTCTCTTTTCCTCTTCAGTTCTTTGTGATTAAGGTGCACTTTGCATTGTCAGTAAATACAATGTCTTCGTATTTTCTGTCTTCCTGGTTTTTGCCATGTAGGCCCAGGCACAACCTAACGTGAGGCTTTGTAGGTCCCAGATGTTGTGTACTGTAGACTTTCTTCCTATTTATTTTTGTAGCTGTTTGGTCAGCTTGCAGCAAGCACTGTCCAACATTACAATTGTGTACAATTGCCTGTGTTAAAAATCTAAAATCAACGATGGTTTGTATCAGAACGTTGTCCCTGTAACCTAATGGATCCAAATTGTGCTAGATAAAAAGGAAAGCAAGAGTGTGAGTTGGGTACAGGGTTTCTTTTGGGGGTGGGGGGACTAAATCAACAATAAATAGGCTGTGGTGTTTATTCTGCAGGCAGTTCTTCCCTTTACGGGTGACAGCTGACCGTTAGCAACCAGCTTTGTGAAACACCAGGAAGTTAGTTCCTCATTGCATGAATAGCAAATGTCTCCAGAAAATGCAATTTTTCAAACTGTGACTAACTTTTTGAGGGATCTAGAACTTGGGTTTTGAAAATAGCCTGTTCTTGAGATGCCTGATTCTTCTCAATTGGTTTCATTAATGCAATTGGTTTCATTAATAATGTGTCCCCCCTCCCAATTTCTCTCTTGTGAGAACATTTTTGGCCAAATAATCACGCTTCTCCAAAGCCCTGTAGATTTCCTTGCCTGTCTCTTTCAATTGGCTCAGATTTCAGTCCCTGAATAGGATTAAATTCTTACTGTCCATGGATTTTGGCTTTGCTTTAATGGATTGGTAATTGATATTCTCAATTTTAACATCCAGATGTAGCTGTGTGGAATTCTGGGTTGTTTTCAGAGTACTGATAATGCTGGCTTGGTGGGGGGGGAAGAGAATGGATAATTTGGGATAGCAGAGTTATGATTTTTCCAAGGGGGGCAGAATCCTCCATATTATTCAGTCCACCAGGAAGTAAAAAGGATAATGGGAATTAAAGAGGCATGTGCTTCAGACCCATTATCTTGAGAACATTTTGAAACAACTTCAGAGCTGCTGGCTTTTAATATTTTGAGTGTTGAGTTGTTTTTATGTGGGTACTACTGAAGTGATTATTATAAGTGGATTCTAAATAGAAGGGCAGTAGGCAACGAGGAGGGAAGGGAGGGAATGAAGGAGAAGGAAGGAAGGAAAAGAAGGAAAGGAGAGAAAGCAAGGAAGGAAGGAGAAAGGAAAGGGGAAAGGGAGGGAGAGAGGAAGGAAGGAATGAAGGGAATAAGGAAAACGGGGAGAAAATTGATAGAGGCAGACAGGAAGGAAAATAAATGTGTGGTGTTTCAGGAGGAGCTTTGTTGAAAGACAAATACCCAAATGAATTCCTTGGATGATAAAAGATCAAAATCATGACTGGCCCAAAGGGTAGCCTACAGTTATAAATAAGAAAAGCCTCCTATTAGAAGAGAATATCTGACTAGAGATTAAGAGAAGGGAAACGAAACTGCTGTTGGATTTTATTTTCCTTAGGTTGAAGGCCTGGCCAGCATCATAGCATCATATAAGCTTCAAGCCTGACTCTGCTGGTGAGGATTGTCTAGGGCTAGGCTGGTGTTTCTCAACCCCTGCCCACTTGAAGACATGTGGGACTTCAACTCCCAGAATTCCCCAGGGCCAGGGAATTCTGGGAGTCGGAAGCCCCACATGTCTTCCAGGGGCTAAAAGATCGAGAAACACAAGAGGAGCTTCTTCTCGAACAGCAGCTGTGGCTCGATCCGCGCTGGGAAACTGGACACGAAGTAATAACACGACGATGACAGCATTTGCCGTTTCGTCTGGGTAGGCTGAGCTCATGATTTCCTGGCTTCTTGGAATCACTGCTCTTTTTTGAAAGGAAGCAAAGATCGTTCTGTCCGGCTGCAGAGAAGAAGAAGAGGCGTGGATTGAGAGTCTCTTTTGTCTTTTTTTTTTTTTTAAAGCAACTGATCATTTGGCATTCCAACACACACACAGACACAAACACACACAAACATCCCTCTAGTAAAATCCCCCTCTCGTTTTCCTTTGTTGGCCAGCTAGCAATTTAGTGGTTTTTTTTGAAGAAGTAAGCTAGGGAAATAACTAACTTGGGAGTCTTCCCTGCTGTGAAATTCGAGGCCAGGGAATTCTGGCGATTGAAGTCCATGCACCTTCAAGCTGCCATGATTGAGAAACCGCCAGGAAAATCATTCCAATTTCTAGGGCAGCATTTATAGATAGTTGTTTGGTCATTTAAGCCTCATTGATGGAGGTCTTGTACAGGTGGGTCCTTGACAACAACAGTTCGCTTAATGACCATTCAAAATTAAGACGACACTGGAGAAAAGTGACTTATGACCGTTTTTCACACTTAACGACTGTTGCAGCTTCCCAATGGTCATGTGATCAAAATTCAGACGCTTGGCAACTGGCTCCTATTTATGACGGTTGCAATGTCTCGGGGTCCCATGATCACCTTTGGTGACTTTCTTATAAGCAAAGTCAACAGGAAACAAGGTTCACTTAACAGTTGTGTTATTAATTTAACAAGTGCAGTGATTAACTTTCCAACTGTGACAAGAAAAGCCTTAAAATGGGGCAAATTCACTTAAGCATTTTTGCAAAATCAATTATGGCCGTAAGCTGCTTGGCCTACCAGTTGAAGACAATGTCCTATTGGCAGCAGGGGAAAAAAGGGGTTTTTGACTCTAGATAATTAAAAAAACAACAACTCAGTAATGCAGTCATTTTTAAAAGGAAAAAAAAAAAGATGCAGAAGCTGTAGAAACAAGAACAACATACATCAGGGGCATCCTCAGGATGGTATCCCAAAATTGGAAGATGGTAGCTGCGATGGTATGAGTGAAGCTCCACCCACTTTTTATATGCAATACCCATAAAAATAGACAGAGTTTAGATTACATTTCCTTGACCCGAATCTTGAATTTTTGCGCCATGCCTTCCAGGCAACCTTGCCAAAGAAGCACTGATTTGCTGCTAATTTTGCAGTTCGTGGCATTACTTCCATAAGATGTTCTTACAGGCAGGAGCAAAAGACAATATTGACAAAATGTGTGTTAATGAGAAAATGCATATCAAGATAAGACTTGTAAGCTGATTCCCTTATCAACTGATCTGAAACTGCTGCTTCTGGCTTGAAGGCACTTTATATGAAAAGACGAGTTTATATTTTCTCTACCTTGGGTTGTGCAATTTTTGGTTTTCCAATTTGCCCCCACCCCCGTGTGAGGTTTAGAGAGGTTAGGTGGGAAATTCAGATTTTATTCCCCCCAGCAGTCAGCAAGGAAGTAATATCTCTTTGTCATGTCGGAAGAACATCAACTTTTGATACCCGTTTTTTTTTTAGAATGGTTTTTTTTTTTTAAAAAAAAAATGCTTTTGCCTGGGTCTTAAACTTGAGCGAGGATTATAGAACTGTCCATCAGGGAGGAAGGGGAAAGCATCTGCTTTGAAACCTGGCAAAAGTGGCTGGTGTATCTTGAACTGAAAGTGTGTCAGCCTTTTGATAAAAAGTGAGTTGGGCTACCAAGTTAACCTATGCAAGTTGAGGCATATTTGCCTTTAGCTGGCTTAAAGTCAGCATTCTTTGGCCAAATGGATGTTTGGTGCCAGAGGAATAGAGATTTCAGTTTTCCCCATGATATTTTCCCCATCTTTTGTAAATTTCAATTGATAATCTGGAGAAAAGAAAAGATTGTGTAGAATTTGGACACAGAGAAGGTCAGATATGAATGTTTAGATAAATATCAGATTTTTCCCTCTCCTGAAATAAGAATTTGCTGTTGTTACTGTTGTTACTATTATAAGTCAGCTCCCTCAAATATACAAATTAGCAAAAACACCATTCCTGGGATTAATTTCCTTTTTCACTTTTGCCCATCATCTAGGATGCTAAAATTATGCAAACTACCTTGGGCATGTGTGTGTTCATCTCTATGCACTCATCACTTAATATTGCATGGATCGGCTGTGTAATGGGAAACATCTTTATGTAGACACCAGCTATTGGTTGCTAGCTCAGCATTGGTTGTTCTGATTGGTTACAGTTCTCTTGGGATTTTTAAATAGGATACTTTCTTGATGTTGCTTGGAAATACCAAGATATTCTCTGGGGTATTTCTCTAGACAGAGAAAGTGATCTCTAGATAACAAATACTATAATCTATCCTTCAGGTTATTATTAAGAAGGCTCAGGCTCCTTAAATAAGTGACTCTTGTGATACATGAAGAAAATGGAAATTATAACTATGAATCCAGGAAGATGATTAAGGGTTGATGAACTCATCAAGAAACTATGTATTGATGGAAGATGTTGGGACTTGGGATGTTTTAAAGTCTTTCTTTACCAGTTTGATAACAGGTTGTATGGGAAGGTAATTTTTTTTCAATGTGAAAAATGATGGATAACATCTGCCACAGGTTTGCTTATAGCACAGCTGTCCTGCCATCTATAAATATGGAATCATTAAAAGAATAGAGGTGATTTGGGCCTCTTCTTACAGAGTAATTAGAATATAAGATGATATACAGAAACTGGAGAACATAATTGTAATTGACAACTGATATCAGGAGGTGTTGGGGCAAAGATCAATCTTGTGTTTAATTTTTATAGGCAAAATATCTCTTATTCTAAGTGTTAAGTGCAGGTTATTAAGTCCTGGCTTTATTATTATGATAGCTTATCAGTTCTAATTTTAATTATTTGTGAAATCTGTCTTTTGAGGAGGAGATCTTTACAGTTTATAATTTTATCGAAAAAATTGATTCCCCCCCCTCAGATTCTTAAAATGTCAAATTGGGGTGTTTGAAACTCCCACAGCATCCCAAATCCCAATTATGATTGTTAACATTTTAGACATTTTACTGGACAATGGGGGGAAGGGAAATTAAATGAATTATTTTAAATGAATAGAAACAATCCAAATGGCTAATTCGTCCACCAGATGGGACTCTCTAAGTAATGAATGCTTGTTCAAATATTTAAAAAGGAGATAAATTCTTCATACCCTTGTATAGTGGACTAACAATGGGTGTCCTCCCAGCTTCATATTTTTGTGTATGTGTGTGTGAAATTGTAAGTGCATGTATCATATTTTCCCTGCCCTATTTTCAAAAGGAAAGCTGTAACATTCATAAGAACATATGAACCAATGCAAAAGGAATTTGTTTCCCAGAGTAAAGTTAACATGTGAAATAAATTATATTTAAAAGGTAAGCGCTTGATGTGAACCAATAGGAATCCCTTTTGAGGACACCTCTAACAGTGACTGAATCAACAGGCGTATCTGTGAAATTTAAAATCACTCCTCCTGCCAATGCTACACAATTATGTTGACATTGCCAATCAGACTGTTCCTTTTTCTAAAAAAATAATAATAATTGGGATCTTGTAAAATAAGTGCTGTCAAATCTTCCAACCTTGTGTTATGTTTAAGTTCCTGGGGGAAATAAATAGCAGATTTTAACCCTTGTTTGGCTTTCTTTAAGGAACTGTAGAGCCTCCAAAACTTGAGATTAGTAATTCTTGGGAATTTCAATCTAGTGCCTGCCATCTTTTTTTTTTTTTTGCTCATTGTTAATTCCAGTTCAATTTTCATAGCATCAGTTGCTGATAAACTACCTTTCTGTGTGGAAAATAATTTTACTCTTTTAGAACCCGAGTGACACAATATAAAGTAACCGTGTTTCTCCTCCCTTCAACGAAAGACGTTCATTGCTAATCAAAAGCAAGGAAATGGTGTTTGTATCATAGAATTTTAAGGAGGGGCCTTTTTAAGTCTTGGTGGCCAACTCCACGAAGGAGTCCGGATTAAAATATCCCCGACAGGTGGAGGTTTTTCTGGAGGTCTTCCAGGGAATGGGGGATCAACCATCTCCCTTGGATCTTCAGACATTATTTAATTTTAGGATGTAAGAAGTGGATAGTTTCCCACTTAAATTGGGTAGGGGACAATGGTCCCTTTCTGATTGGTGGACTACAACTCCCAGAATTCCGATCATAAAAGGGCCATCATCCCCCCCCCCAACTTAAGTCTAGCACCCTCAAAGCCAAGTTGGTTCTGCTTTCACGTGCTCACATGTGCACACTTAACACAGAAGCCTTTTGCATGACAGGAAGCTGAGAGTCGGGAACACCTGCTCTAAACAGGAAGTGGTTTGCAGAGTTTGCCAGATAGGCCATGCCAAGCTTTCCTTCCTTTCCCTAATCTCGGTTAGGTTGAAAAAAACCCTTCTTCCTAACCTGGACCATTGAATCTGGCCAAGGATGCAGCACATAAGACCTTCAGTAGCAGGGTAGGGCAACTGGTTGTTAGCCCCCTAATTTGGATTTGTCTTGGATGATGCAAATGGGTTTCACGCAAAGATTAGAGTGGGGTCCTGAGCTCATTGCATAATGGGGCTTCCATGTTTTGTTCTGTGTGGCTCTTGGTGCTTTCTGACCTGGGTTGTTTTCTTGGAGATGTTTTGTTACCCTAGCTACTAACACTGATGATGAAACATCTGCAAGGAAACAACCAAGGTCAGAGAACACCAGGTAGCTCACAATCCATTTCTGCCTCTTCCTCCTCCCTTCCTCCTCCTCCTCCTCCTCGCACTGATGGTGTTGCCTAGTTGGGTAATGAAATGTCTGCAAGAAAATAACCAAGCTCAGAGGGAGCACGAAGGGCTCAGTCCTGAGCTACAGATAATTCTATGCTTTATCCTGTTTATATGACCCCCGATGCTTTGGGATGAGTTTGGAGGAGTAAAACTGAGTAGGAATCCTTGAACAACGAGAGGATTTTCAGATTCACAGTTTCACATTCTCATCGAACTCTGGATTAAACCTTCAAGGAAGGCCAACCTGAAATAAGAAAACTGGCTTCTCTTAAGAGCACGGGTTTAATCCATTAGGAGGGCTTTTTAATCTGTCTCCCCCGCCCGCCCCCCCCTGCACAAATGTTACCCAACTGCCTTTCATGAGTTGCACACAGTGCGTTAATAGAAGGGTGAAGCTCAGCTTTTCAACTCCGCATTGTGTAAACCTCTCCCTTCCCCGCGCCTTGCCCCTTCCTTCCAAAATACTTCCACCAGTTGCATAAACACAGGATGTTTCATTTCTTACAAGAACAGGGCCATTCCCATAAATGGTGAGCCTCCTGGCTGTGCAGTCTGGTTCACCTCTTCAGAGGCTCCAGAAAATTCCCTCTTAAAGCAAATGAGGGTGGAGGAGTGTTTGCGCCTGCATTTCTCCTACTCGCTGGGGCGAAAGGGGGATTTCCTTTTGCAGTGAAGAGAAAGGTATCTTCGATTGACTGAAGAGGTGAAGTGTTGTCTTCCAGGTTCAGGACTTGGCCATTCAATGGCCAGGTTACCTTCTCTAGTTTTCTTTCCACCTTTGACCGTGGATGTTTCTCTCTCGGTAACCCTCCGAGGAAGAGATTGTTAAAAAGGTAGGCCTTCAAAGGAGATCCGAAATTCTTCTAGGATCCATCTTTCTTTAGAGATCCGTAGAGTAGTCCAAATAATTTTCATGACTTCTCACTTTAGCGTTTTATGACACAAAAACATCTTCCCAACCTCATGGTCTCTTTTCACCAGGAGCATTTCACCCCAGATGGATGACGCACAGGAGGGGAAGTTACACGTACTTCAACTTCCTCTCTCATACGCCCATTTCGTTTCAAAATGGCGGGCATCTTCGATGGCATCGTTGGGACTACATCTGAAACGTTACTTCAGTTTCCAAATGTTATTAAGGGCCCTTTTGAGTGACAGTCGTATGCGAGCTGTGCTTACAAAGCCACTTGGTACAATGGAGTTGAGTAGATAAAACACACACAACTGATGAAGTTGTTTGCAGTTGGTACTCTCTTTCTGTTGCTTTAATGTCCATATGTTCTTGTCCACCAAATATTTTATAAAAGAAAAGAAAAGTGAAATCCAGTGTGTACGTCTCCCTGCCTGGATGACTGTACTATATTTTGAACAAAATTTGGGGGTTCCCTTGATTCCCCTCTTCTTTCAGCATAAAAAGAGATCGAAGTGCAGTCTTCTAACAGGAACAATACTCACCTGGTCTTGGGTTCAATGACAATGAACATTGTGTTTATCCTCCAAACGAGTGGCCACAAATGTGTCTTACTAAAAGGCTAAATGGCCTTGATATCACACATTATTGGTGTTTATGGGACCAAACGATCATTAAATCTGGAGACAGACAGTCTGACATTCAGGAAATGAGACTTGAAAGGGGAGTGGGATGAAGCTAAACCTGGGGAAGTTATTGTGTGTCACCCCCCGAATATTAATAAAAGATGGCTGGCATCCACAGTTATAGCTTTGCTCTGAAACCAATGCAGGTAGAGAATGAATGAAATATATATAGATTTTCCTCCATGCTTGCTACACGATCAACTAGCTGTTGGGCCACATCTGGGAGCCAAGGTGGTTGATCTAAGCAGTTTTATTCCACATTGCGTCCACTTATTTATTTTTTGAGTCTTTCTGCGCAGTTCCTTTTTTTAAAATAAAAATAAAAATTAATGAAGTGTATTGCTTTTGGCATTTGCTTCCCGGCCTCGTGATGTTCTTAGCTGATAAAATGGTTCTTTCAGGACACCTCTCTGTAGAGAATGCCTTCCGAAACCCCAAACGTTATATCAGTGGTTTCTAACCAGCCCTTTTTCACTGTACAAATTAAATGGTAAGGACGCTTCTACAGTTTTAGCCTTTCGATCCAGCTTCCTATTTCTCAGCTGGATTCCTGTTTTCTTGTACATTTTAGGCCCCTCGGTGCAGAAGCGTCTGTGCCCACATGCATGTTTTAAATGATGATGCAAGAGGCAGTTTTTCTGTGCGTTTAGTGGCTTTGTTCTTCTGTATTCTCTACAGATGTCTCCAGCCTGGTATTTGTAACACTCATTTATGAATTGCTTAGAATGACATAGAATCCTAGAGCTGGGAGGACCCCTGAAGGTCTTCTAGTTCAACCCCCCCTTATACCATCCCGGACAAATGGTTCTTCTCTGGAAAACCTCCCGCGATGGAGCCACCCACATTATGGGTTCTTAGGAGAAGCCACGAAGGCCAAGGAATCGGGAAGAGATAGTTGGGGAAAGTGAGATGCCTCTTTGGTGGCAACACCAAAATACCACAGTTGGAAGGCACCTTGGAGGTCTTGTAGTCCAACCAACCCCCTGCTCCAGCAGGACTATACCATTTCAGTCAGGTGGCTGACCAGTCTCTTCTTGGGAGCCTCTTGGAAGCAACTTCTGAAGGCAAGCCATTCCACTGATTCATTGTTCCAACTTTCGGGAAATTTCTCCTCCTTTCTAGGTTGGTTCTGTCCTTTGATCAGTTTCCATCCTTTGCTTCTTCTCCTGCCTTTGGAGAGTAGGTTGACACACTCACACCCTCCCTCTTCTTTGTGGCAGCTTTGCGTTAGACCAGACGTAGGAGAACGTTAGCACCGAAACGATGCAAGCTTGTTTTCCTTTCTGAAAAGGAGAGTGATGCACTTTTGATCGGATCATGGTAACCGTGTGTGTTGAAAGTGAGTGGCAGAAGGTGGGAGAAAATCCAAGCCACGCGACGTGGTCTTCTCCGTGGCACAGAAAAAGACTTGGGTGAATGCGGTGTGGTCTGAAACTGTACAAGCTTCAAGGGTGTGGCTTCCTTTTTGTTCTGATTACTAATGAAAACTGGAAAGGAATTGTGAGTTGTTGTTTTTTCTGTGTTAATTTCATGCCGGCATCCTTCCTCTGGTTTTATTTTTTTTTAAAAAAAAAACCTTGCAACCGGGTAACCAAGAAAAAAAAAAGTGTTTATTTTTACAACAATAAGTGGGTTAGCGAAGGTTTGTGTTATTCAAATGCTTAGTCATTGCTTTACTGTTGGAAATAATGCTATTTTATCTGTTCCATTCCCTTGCCCATTTGCCATGCCTCAAACACATTATTGCTTTTATCCATTCTAGTTGTCATGCTGTTAATCAGTCCAACAACCAATAAAACAACCTAAAGAAGCTAGCACAGAGTGGTTAAAAAGCTGCAGACTACTGTTTAGGGATGTGCAATCTTTTCTGTACATTCTGTGTGTGCAGCATGACATAACATACAATTCGAGCAACAATCACGTCCCTTGTTTGCTTTAAAATGATTAAAAGCCGAGGAACTATAACTGCTAATAACATGAGCTGGAAAAGCCCTTATGCAGATCTTACCCTAATAAACTACATATTTCAGATACATCACTCCAACCCTGACACTAATTTACTCCACAGGGCTGCAAAACGAATAGAAGGAGCCTTGGACAGAGTGAAAAAACAACAGAAATGCTAATTCTGTGTCTGTTTCTAAACAGACACTTTTTGTGTTCTTTTCTAGGCAAGCAGGCAGTAGTCGACTTAGCCAATGGTGGGCTAAAATTTGACTCCCTTCACAGGGCTTTAGTATCATTGCAACCAGATTCAATTCAGATTGGCCATTTTTAATTTTAGACTGTATTTTACTCCAATTTCATTTTAGATCATACTTCATTCCAATATCATTTTAAATTGTATTTTACTCCAATTCCATTTTAAATTGCTTTTATCGAATTTTAGTAATAATTCGTTTCTGGAAGTCTGCATTTTGGTATGGCCCAAGGGCTAACCAATAAATAAAGATACAGAATTCAGATTTGCCTTTGATTGAAGAAATTCTTCTTTCTCCCTGAGCTCTCAATAACATTACCTGATTTCTGAAACCTTCATTTTTATTTTTTTTAAGTATTTGACTTAATTTGCATCCTATGACAACAGTTATTCAGGAGGGCTTGATAAAGCTAGATTTTTTAAATTATTATTAATGGGAAGAAGTAGCAATTCAAGCCGTGCTGGTTTCTAACAGAAAAACACCTGGATTTGTACCAGACACATAAACCACTTTAAGCTTCTGACTGGATGAGCAGGTAGGTATGAAGTGTGACTCTCTGAAAAAGAAAATAAACACATGTGGGGTTATTCACCTGTCTAGGAAGAACTAACGGCTGTTACAGTATCTTGTTTTTCACGCTATTTTTCTCCCTGCCCATGATAAACAAGGAGTGAGGCATTTGGAGTTAATTGGGGAGTTTGCTCACTGGAGGGTTGATGTTGACAAAGAAAAGCTCTGGAGATTAAAGTAATGAACAGTAAGTTCTGCACTTAAGAGTGAATAAATATGTAAGTTAATTTTGCATATATATATATATATGTGTGTGTGTGTGTGTGTGTGTGTGTGTACGTATATATATGTATGTATATATGTATATATATATATGCATGCAAAATCAACTTTAAAATCCATGAGGAATTTGGTTTAAAGGACTGCACTTTGGAAAAACTTTTTGGACAAGCCAACTAACAGCTAGTTTGCAAAGGACAGGATCTGCTGGAAACTTCCCCAAGGGAAGGATGGCTATGCACCTGGGTGCGTCACAGTTTAGGAGCATGCTAGGCCAACTGGTTGCCTAGATATCTTTGCCTCCAGCATCTCTTGGAAGGGTGCATGTACAGGTCGTCCTCGACTTACAACAGTTCGTTTAGTGACCATTCGAGGTCACAACGGCAGTTGAAAAAACAAAAGTGACCGAGGACCATTTCCCACACTTACGACCATTACTGAGTCGTATTTACAATGGTCGCAGTGTCCCCCGGGGGCACCTGATCCCCTTTGGCCACCTTCGGATGAGCAAAGCCCATGGGGAATCCAGATTTCCTTAGCGGCCATGTGACTAACTTACCAACTGCATTGTTTTTCTTAACTTGTGGCGAGAAAGGTTGTAAAACGGGGCAAAACTCACTTAACAACTGCCTCACTTAACCGCAGGAATTGGAGGCTCGGTTGTGGTCATAAGTCGAGGACCAGCTGTATTCAGGAGAAAGCGTCATTTTAAATAGGCAGCGTGCCACTGCTCTGCCGTAAGTGCAAATTTTATTCAAAAGGAATACAGAATTATCTTTTTTCAGGACTCATCAGCAGGATTGTGTTTTAACCTTCAGGACACTTCGTATTAGAGAGGATTTTCCTTGTCTCATGGATCACGGCGGTTAAACAGGTGCAGGGAAACAACAAAAAAAGGCACCATGTTGGGTCTTGCACTGATGACGTTGCCTAATTGGGTAATGAAACATCTGCGAGAAAACCACCAAGCTCCGAGATTTAAAACATTTAGATTTTTATGATGGCCGCAAAATGGAACGGTGGGATCATCTGAATCAATGGGGACTTTGCTTCCAAGAGGCATATGGAGCCCCCAAAATACCTTCAGATAGCAGAATCCGCTGGTAGATGTATGTCATTTTAAGGCAATAAGCAACACACCAGAGGTTGCCCTGGACTTACGACCACAATCATAAAGTCATCTGTTTCAGTGTCGCTGTAACTTCGGATGGTCACCAAATCTAACTGTTGTAAGCCAAGGTTTACCTGGGCTTATTAAGCTGCCCGGTTTTTACTCTGGTATCGGCTGTCTTCACTCCTCCATTAGGGTTGAAGGGGTAAAACTACCCTGCCGCAGGGCACAGTACGTGTTAGCGGTGTTCTCCAAAAGTGGGGCTGGAATTCTGTTCTCCAAACCGCCTTTTGTAGCAAAGACATCCAGATTTAATTAGGTAGGTGCCAACACCCAATAACTAAAACAACTTCCTCATTCCAGAGTTGAATCAAAACTGTTGCCTTCTACCTGAGCCCTAACATTTGGCAATATCCCATCCTAGGTTATGGGATTATTCCCAACAAAAAGGTGTACAATCCAAGAGCGATGCAGTGGCCTACAGGTGGAGCTCTCGCCTCACAACCAGGAAGCTGTGAGTTCGATCCTAGGTAGAGACAGATATTTCTCTCTCTCTGGATGAGAATATATCTGCTGAACAAAACTCCGCATTGGTGACAGGAAGGGCATCTGGCCACTAAACACCCCGCTCCATTCAGTTGCCCAAGACTCCACCCTGCAAGGGATTAATGGGGTCTTTAAAATGATGAAATGATGAAAAGGTGTACAGTCCAAACTTCAGTGGATTACTTGGAACAAATATAGCCCTTAAGTTGTCTACATTTTCTTTCACCCTGCTTTTCTCCTCCTTTTTTCCTTTACATTCTTCTGAATGCTGCTTTTCGGAGTGCTGTTTTTGGGGGTTATCATTTCTCCTGTTTACCTACTGCAATCCATCCTTCCCCTCTTGTTTTGGATATGCAAAATTGCCAGAGAGCTGCCTTCCACCTTGTCGAAACAAAAACTCCCCCTGCTTTGCAGTGTAAATTCTGGACCATCCTTTAAAAGTCTTCATGGAAAATAGCCTGTGTGGACACCTGTACCTGGGATGTCACTGCTGAAACCTGAAGCTTGCTGGCTGCCTCTGTTGAACTTCAGTTGGACTGTTTCCACGAATCTCTTCCGGATGGAGCAGTTCCTGTCAGCAAGCGAAATCTGAATTAAAACTGGGCGTTCGGAGAGGCCTTGCCTACATGTTTAATACCCAAAAGCGTCCTTCTAACTTGCAGCTGTTTCATCAAATCGTTTGCACTGGAACACTCGGTTCAAACCAGTAATTTGGAGAATTGGATTGTACACAGCAGGCCCTTTCAACACCCTCTGAAAAAAGCAAAAGAATTTAAAAAGTGCTGCTTTGTTCCAAGTCAACTCTTTCTCCTGGGTTTGGGGGGGGGGGGAAGAGAAATAATTTCCACAGCTCTTCAAAACTTCAATATTGAAGTGAAAGTTGAACGCTTTTGAAAGTCGACTGTGTTTTTTTTTTTCCCCCCATCGCCCTAGAAGATGAGAGGGAATAAATACTGCACCGTTGCTAATGTACTTATTTTGTGAGATGGTGTTAAGGAGCATTCTAGATTTCTGCTAACAATAATTAATGGACCATAGAAGATACTACTATTCTTCTGGTCGGAAACTGGTTGAGAACAATCAATCAGTGGAACAGCTTGCCTTCAGAAGTTGTGAGTACTCAATCACCGGAGGCTTCTAAGAAGAGATTGGATAGCCATCTGCCTGGAATAGTATAAGGTGTCTTGCTTGAGTAATGGGTTGGGCTAGAAGACCTCCAAGGTCCCTTCCAACTCTGTTATATTGTTCTGTTAATTTTTACAAAATTTGCAATGCATCTATGTGGCCCCTTGAGATGTAAAAGTAAGCTCCCATTCTTCTTAAATACACTATATTATTTTTTAAACATATGCTGTGGTCACAAATGGCATGCTGTCAAAATGCCACTTTGGGATATACTGTATTTTATCTGTCAGATCTTTGGGATAGGTGGATCACCTACAAATTGAATGCACCTTTTGTATCTGGTGGAAGTTTTACAAGTAGTCCTTGACTCAGTTGAGCCCAAAATTTCCATTGCTAAGCTAGACTGCTATTAGACTTGCCTCATTTTAGGACCTGTCTTGCCACAGTCCTTAAGTGAATCACTTGCCGTTAAGTTAGTCACCTGGTTGTTAAGTGAATCTAGTTTCCCTGTTGACTTTGCTTGTCAGAAAGTCACAAAAGGGGACACTGCAACTGTCATAAGTCCATGCCAGTTGCCAAGCATACCGAATTTTGATCACACGATCACGGGGACTCTGCAACAGTAGTCAGGGTAAAAAACAGTCACAGGTCACATTTTCCAGTGCCATTGTAACTTCGAATGGTCACTAAACAAACAGTTGTAAGTTGAGAACTACCTGTAATTTAGTGTTGTTCCGCTGGAATTCTAGATTTGGTTTCAAAATACCAGGGGGCAGTGATAAAAGGTCAGAATTGGGGACTGTAATTTAGTGGATATCTCACTCTCAAGTCACTTGTCCCTGTAAATCTTTTCCTGATATCCGAAGAAAAGAGAAATCTTTGAGTGTTTGGTGTGGGAGGGTCATTTCTTGCAGTCACTTTTTCTTAGCTTTTTTTGCATTGGGGGAGGAAGGAAGAGGAACAGCTTTGTGCCCCCAAAGAGGGGGGAAAAAGGAGCATTCTCTCTTTGGGTCCTTTGTCTCACAACCCAGAAGAAAAGCATTTGAATGAGGCAGAACCCGGGAAGAGTGATCACTCAAGGTATGATCTGTCCTGGCAGCTGGAATTTTCCACATGTTGTCAAACCAGTATTAGAGATGACCAAAGTGTTAACATGGCCAGTAACCACCAGTAACCATAGTTTCATCCTTGAGATAACCCGTCAAGCGCCAGGGAAATCGGGAGATCTGGGCAGTTCAAATGAGTATAAAAATTTATTGCAAGCTTAAGCTCTTGTACAAGAATTTGACCAACTAACAATCAAGGGAAATGAGCGGGAGATAAGAAAGACACTCAAGATCTGTTGTGGGCTCGCAGGGACTCATGACTTATGATGCATTTGACCCCTCCTTCGGCTCAGGCTGATAATCTCCTGCATAACCTCTGCTATTCAAATGCATCAACTTCCTCTACTCTCTTTCCCCACCCCGCAGCCAGAACAGCGGTAATAACTGGAAACCAGTTAAAGAAAAATGAAGAAATCAGTGTGGGAGAGAGAGGCTACGATTAAAATAACTGTCAAGCAGACATAAATTGCGTTTTAGCTCCCTGGATGGCTTGACCAAAGTTTGGAGGCTCTTATTTGTTTTCTTTAACAAAAATTGGTTTCCTTTGTTCTTCAGCTCTGCCAAGATGCAGCCTTACCCACTCCTGTTTTTTGTTTTTTTTCTTTCTTTGCTTCTAAGACTGAATGCTAAAATTACAGGCCTGTTGCCACCGCACATTAAGCCCTGTGGAGCGAAAATAGCTTTCCTTTTTTTTAAAAAAAAATTCAAATTCCAGTGGCATTGTTTCACACCAGCCTTTAGCTGCGTGGACCGTCTGTGCGTTGAGCGAGGTTTCTTTTCGCAGCAGCAATAAATAGCTTTTTATTTTATTTTATTTCCCCCGAGTTGAAAAGCTTGCCTAGGGATTTTTGACTGCAGTAAAGACGTTTTGGGTGGTCCTTGTGCTTTTAACCAGGACCTCACCAAGGTCTTTGGTCTGGTTAAGCTGATCAGAGGTTGTCTTGTGATGCTGAAACATTCCTGAGATTGAATGCCACATGAGGGAACCAATCCCACCACTCGATTTCCCCAAGAATAATTTTTTAAAAAAGTCCAAAGCTGTAAAAAAAAGGCACCTCCCTTTTGCAAACTGGCCTCGGTTGGAGCTCCTTGCCATGGTGGCTTTCACCATTCTTGATTTTTTCTTGGAATTGAGGATGGCATTATAGTCTCCTGTCCTGTCCTCTTCAGATAACAGATAATCAGAGTTGGAAGGGACCTTGTAGGTCATCTAGTCCAACCTCCTGCCCAAGCAGGAGACCCTACACCATTTCTGACAGATGGGAGTCCTTGAAAGCCTCCAATGATGAAGCTCCCACAACTTCCAAAGGCAACTTCTGTTCCATGGGTTGAGTGTTCTCACTGTCAGAAAGTTTCTCCTTACTTCCAGATTAAATCCTTGTTCAGTTTCCATCCGTTATTCCTTGCCTGGTCATATTGAGGTTACGGAGAATGCGATGCAAAGAGAGCCTCAAAAGGGTTTTAATTCATTGCTTTCATAACCCTACTTTACCCACCAGTTAATACAAATTAAACAAGTCAGGGCTGAATGTTTTAATCCTTGGCAACTGCAGTTCCTAATTGGGTCTCGGAGGGATCAGCCATTCCTCTCTCCCCTGTGCGGCATCGCTTCAAACAAATTGGGACTTTTTAGTTTTAATAAATGTATCTCCTGCTGGAAAGGGGAGTCCAGGTAGCAGGAGTTTTAGGACGGTTTCATGGAAATTAGAAACGCAGTGCAGCAAACCCAGGAAGGCAATGAATACGGAGGCAAAAGCAGGAAAATGAAGCTTATCAAAGCCAGACATTATTTTACCGTTGGTTGGTTGAAACGGGTCACGCAGAACACCTGGAGCTCTAACCAGCTGTACAGATTGATGTCGGTGTAAGTGACTTTCCTAAAGCTGAACAATAAAACAACAGTGTGGTAGCCAGGATAAGGGGCACACTTGCGTAGAGACTCAGAGTTTGTTTAGTGACCAAAGTTACAACGGCACTTAAAAGAAAGGGACTTTTTATGGCTATTTTTCAGACTTAACCACCCGTTGGTCATGGAATCAAAATTCAGCCGCTTGGCAGCCGACTCCTATTTATGACGTCCCAGGGTCATGCGATCTCTTTTTCTGACCTCCTGACCAGCAAAGCCCACGGGGAAGCCAGCTTCACTTAACGACCATGTTAATTAACAAATGCAGCGCTTCATTTAACAATGGGGGCAAGAAAGCTCGTAAAATGGGGCAAAACTCAACAAATGTTCCACTTAACATAAACGTTGGGCTCAGTTGTGGTCGTCAGCCGAGGATTACTTGCATAATCATTGCTGAGGAAGGAAAATTTAAAAAAAAAATCTCACTTGAGTGATTATAATAGTGGTTAGAATGCAGTATTGCAGGCTGACTCTGCCCACAGCCAGGAAGTTTGATCCTGACTGCTCAGTGTCGACTCAGCCTTCCATTCTTTTGAGGTCGCTAAAATGAGGAGTCAGATTGTTGGGGGCAAAATGTTGACTCTGTAAACCGCTTAGGGCTGTAAAAATATATTAAGTGCTATTGCTATAACTGGCCCTATGGTTAATGGGGGAGATTTCTTCCCCTGCTGTCTGATTTTATGTGGGGGAAAAAACTATCCCTGGAATTTACTGCCTTGTTAATATTATTATTATTTGGTTCCTGGTTTAGGCAGGTTGAGTTTCTCCCAGGTTTCAAAAGCTAATTCATACCGAGCATCTTGTTTCAAAGAGGTCTGTTCAAATGTTTTGCCAGGTCACATCTCCAAGGAATCACGATGCTTTTAACTTTGAAGCCTGTTGTGAATTGGGTGAGATTAGGTGTCTGCCTTTGGTTTAGAAAGCTTAGGGAGATTTCCCTAAGGGTCACTCTCTTCCGGGGTCAGGTTCCCACCGCCATGACAGTTATTCCGTGTTTTCTTTTGGTATTAATATCCTTGACTAGTTTTTCCTATTGCTCATCTTTGGTTCCTTTACCAGCTGCAGCCCATCCTGGGTGAGGATAACTTAGTTAAGTTATGAAGCGTCTAGGTAGGCTAGATTACAGGTAGTCCTCAATTTTACAATTCATCCTTCCTTCCTTCCGTTCCTCCCCACCTCTGTTCTTCCTTCCTTCCTTCCACCTCTCTCTCTTCTACCTTTCCCCCCCTCTCTCTTTCATTTTTCCTTCCTTCTTCTTTCCTCCTTCCCTCCTTCTGTTCCTCCCCACCTCTATTCTCCTTCCTCCCTTCATCCTTCCATTCTTCCCTGCTTCTATTCTCCTTCCTTCCTCCCTCCCTCCCTCCATCCTTCTGCTCCTCCCTGTTTCTATTCTTCCTTCCTTCCTTCCTTCCTTCCTTCCTTCCTTCCTTCCTTCCTTCCTTCCTTCCT
>NW_020716768.1:301046-329295 GCF_900518725.1 Notechis scutatus
CCTTCCTTCCTTCCTTCCTTCCTTCCTTCCTTCCTTCCTTCCTTCCTCCTCACTTACTGCCTTGCTTAGCTGTGGAATCTCTAGTCCCGATTGTTGGTCATAACTCGAGGACTACCTGTACTATGAAGGCATTCTATCTGGGGCTGACCTGGGAGGCAGTTTAGAAATGCTGGAATTGAATTTTTCGGATTAGTGGAACCACATCATGTCGACTGATGGTTTGCAAGCACGGTCCTCTCCACCGGGTAGGTGGACATTTTTAATCTTGCAAAACCTCCATTTTGGAGGAAAGTGTGTTGGGGGTTTGTAAAAGAGGGGAATCTTTACTTTGGGGTGGGTCTCTTCTGATCTAGCGCTGAGTCCTTTTGTTCTTCTTTTTGGCCAACCTTTTCCATTTTTATTTTTGTGTCAGGTTAATGGCTTATTCCTCTGTGTTCTTGATGATGCCTTATTGATTTCTTTCATCTTCAGTTGTTAGCGGTGGGTTAGTTTCCATTTTTCCTAAGAGCCAGCTTGGGATGGAGGCTTCTTACTGAGAAAAAAAAAAAATCTCTTTTAAGCGCAGGAAGATTTCAGTGTTCATTACGTTACATACAACTGTAAATATTTACACAGGTGGCCCTCAGCTCCCAACCAAAGTTGAGCCCAGCATTTATGTTGTTACACGAGACATTTGTTAGGCGGGTTTTGCCCCATTTTACGACCTTTCTTGCTACAGTCATTAAGTGGATCACTGCAGTTGATAAGTTAGTCACCGGGTTGTTAATTGAATCGAGCTTCCCCATTGACGTTGCTCGTCAGACGGTAACCAAAGGGGGATCAAGTGACCTTGGGACGTAAGTATGAACCTGTTGGCAAGCATCTGAATTTTGATCGTGTGACGGGGAGGCCACGGGTCATAAGTGTGAAAAAAAATCACTTCTTCCAATGCCGTTGTAACTTTGGTCACTAAATGAACTGTTGTAAGTCGAGAACTACCCATATATGCAAAATGCTGGAGTCCTCACCTCTGAAGTTTTTGAAGAAAGGGACCCCCCGTTACGGGATCGGAGGGGAATCCCTTTAAATACAACATATTTTTTTACAAGTTGTTGATCTGGGGAAATCATATAAGAGCCTCCCCTTTTCTCCCCTAGTTTCTGTGTGGCACTGAATATCTTGGTATTAACGATTTGGAGCATACAGATAATCAAAGCCGCAGTCCTTTTGTTAATTCGAAATTTAGCACGGTATTTAATGGAATCAATAATTGGTACAGGTGGGTGGGTGCAGCCTCCCCCAGCTGAAGTTGCAGCCCTAACCCCTATTAAAAATAACAACAGCTTTATCTTGTCAATTGTGGTGCCGAACAGTGCTTGTTTTAATTTCATTTTGGAGGAAAATCTGGGCAATTTCTGTGTGGTTTTAAGATAAAACCCGGGAAGGACTACTGCTGTCAATATCAGCCCAGCATAGTTAGCTACAAATAATTAGGATTTAATGTCACGGGCTGAACAGCAGTTAACTGGGTAAGTTTAAATAATTAGCATCACTTTCTTCAATTGGTTCACTGATTCAAAGATTCTGGGTAGTATCCTTTGATTAACTTAGTCCTTTCTCTCTCTCTCTCTCTCTTTTTTTAAAATAAAAAATTATTGTACAAAAAGAGTCATTTCTTGATCTTTTCTGATTGTAGCGAAAAAAACCCAAACCTTTAATTTAATTTGTGTTAAATTGTGGGAAGTACAATAGCACTGTTGAAAAAAGCTTGCTGGGTAAAAAAATACAGCTCTGATGCCAAGAAAATATTTTCCAGGTTGACTTGGTCTTGGTTTGGTTCGTTGCAAGTGACCGTTGAAATGGTGATTGGAGTTTGTTTCTCTCCCGTTTAGCTGTTTGGCTATAAAAATGGCCTTTCTGTTCAAAAGAGGAGGAAGACCAAATAATTTGGTCAGGCCATGTGGCTGATTCATGAATGTGTATCTGAATATGCTTTCCAGATCTTTGACGGTAGAAATTGTTGGCAAAGCACTCATTCGTTCATTAGATTTGTAATGCCCTGGTAAGCTTGGAATATTGCCTCTAGTTTTGGTCACCATGATATATAAAAAAAAGATGTTGAGACTCTGGAAAGAGTGCAGAGAAGAGCAGCCAGCATGATGAGGGGACTGGAGACTAAAACATACGATGAACGGTTGCAGGAACTGGGTCTGGCTAGTCCAGGGAAGAGAAGGATCGGGGGAGACATGAAAGAATCTTCCAATGTTTGAGAGAGGAGGGTCAAGCTATTCTCCAAGGCACCCAAAGGCCAGACAAGGAATAATGGATGGAAACTGATTCAGGAGAGATTCAACCTGGAAATAAGGAGAAATTTTCTGGCAGGGAGAACAATTCACCAGTGGAACTGCTTGCCACCAGAAACCGTGGGTGCTCCATCACTGGAGGTTTTAAAGAAGAGACTGGACAACCACTTGTCTGAAATGAATTATAACGGGACAGGAGGAACTGCCCCACAACACTGCCCTATGCTCCTTTCGTCATACCACCTCTCCCGAGGGTGGGGTGAGGGGGAGTTTAGCTTCTTGAAACAACCTCCAGGATCGTGGATAGAGGCTAGACTTAAGATCATCCAGGCATCATCTTAATTGGATTTTCACCAACGGCTAATGGGAGACTATGAAGCATTAGCGATGATCCGGCAATCCAGAGCTTCAGAGATGCTTCTGGATGTAGACACGGGATTGTAGACATAGGGTTCAGACTGGGTTAGCTTCTGTAAAAAAAAAAAAAATTAAAGCTGTTTATTAAATCACTTAGGGTTACATCCTACTTCTAATATCAAGACCTTCCGAATGCTTTCCTTCCTGTTTTTCTCCTCCCGTCACGTACCTCCAGATAATGGAGAACCCGGATGGTGGTTGGCTCCAAACTCTAAGCAGAACCTTGTCTGAACAGCTAGTGCTGGAAGAATAGCTTGTAATTTTGCAAATATTATCTTTTTTGCCACGGTGGACGTTTGCCAGTGTCAGATGAAGCTTTGGAAAGGGTCTTTTCTTGCTAACTCTGCTAGGATCCTGGGGAACGAAGGGGAAGAACTTGGTGGGTGAAATTAAAACAGCAGTTAAGCTGTGAAGGATCCTTGGGAGTTTGAGGGTCTGGGAACACACACAAAAAATGGGATTTTTGCCATCAAAAGTCCTGCAGCATTTCGCACACTTTTGTGCAATTCTTTTTTTTTTTTTTAGCAGTTTGAGAGGTGGTGCTATAGCTGGGGAAAACAGCTGGAATAAATCCAGCCAACTGGGATTTCTTCCACAGGCTGTTGTTTCTGAAAGACAGGATGTTTTATATATATATACAGTGACCCTATTTTCTTGGGGGAGTGGGGGAAGGATAAACCTGAAAAGGGGGCAAATCTAAAAGTGGTTCATCAGGATAAAAGAACTGAATTACGTTTGTAGATTTAAAGTTTTTCTTAGATTCACTTTTGAATAGAAAAAGAATTGGAACAGAACAGAATAGAATTTTTTATTGGTCAGGTGTGATTGGACACACAAGGAGAACTTCTGCATTGGAGACAAATTTCTTGTGTGTCCAATCACACTTAGCCAATAAAGAATTCTGTTCTGTTCTGTATTCTATTCTATATCCTGTTCTGTTCTGCCTTCTGTTCTGTTCTATTTCTCAAAGGAAAATTCAAGAGCGAACCCAAGAAAAACATACAGAAACATTTAAAATCAATAACAGGCGAAGTAGTATTTCTACTACTTTGTTTTCTGTATTTTCGGATCTGGGCGGAGACCTCTTTGATCCAGATTTTTTTTTTCTTTTTTTTTTAAAGTTGTTGCTAATTTTAATCATGAATTCCGCTTCAGATGAATCAGCAGTAATTATTTTATTTTGCTTTGTTTAATCAGTTCCCATCCCATAGTTATTGTTGAATAGAGGAATCAGCCCGCAGTGAAATGCACAATTATTTTCTCCTTTGCAGTCTTTGAAAAGTAATAATAACGGGAGAGAGGAGTGCATAGTTTACAAATGTTGTATAATTCAGTATTATGGGTAGTCTTCGACTTAACAACCATTCATTTAGTGACCGTTCAAAGTCACAACAGGACTGAAAAAAGTGACTTATGACCGTTTTTCACCTTTACGACTGTCACAACATCCCCATAGTCACGGGATCAAAATCCAGATGCTTGGCAACTGACTCACATTTACGACGGTGGCAGTGTCCCGGGGTCCTGTGATCCCCTTTTGCGACCTTCTGACAAGCAGAGTCGATGGGGAAGCCAGATTCACTTAAACGATGATGTTACTCACTTAACAGCTTCAGTGATTCACTTAAAAGCTGTGGCCAGAAAAGTCGTAAAATGGGGGAAAGCTCACTTAATGAATGCCTCGCTTAGCGACCAAAATTTTGGCCTCTACTGTAGGCGTAAGTCGTGGACTACCTGTACTTAGCCCAAGATTTTGGGATGATGTGTGTGCATGTCAGTATAAATATTTAATTAGCTATATATTCCATTAGATGACCAAAAGATTAGCTGAGTCACACTTCTTTTTTATTTATTTTGCAGGTTTTTAAGCTTTTAAGGAGTGTCGAAGCTGCACACCTTTAGCCTGGGAAGATGAGTGAGCTCGATCAGTTACGCCAGGAGGCTGAACAACTAAAAAACCAAATCAGAGTATGTATTAACTTCTGTTTCCTCTCTTTCTTCAGTGAAATATTCCCTGAGATCTTCTTTGGTTTATAGAATTTTCAAAGATTTGGGCTTTTGAGGGTGGGGGTAAAAATACCTAAATGGACTTGCGGCAGATGTTTTCATTAAAATGAAAAATCATTAAAATGAAAGAATTGTACGGAATGAAAGACACCGTTGGGCTAAGATAACAACCACATTGAAATGGCCTTGAAATTGGTTTTCCTACTCTAAAGTCCATTTTTCAGCATCTCTTAGGCCCCATGACGTATTTAAGCCACCAAGTACAATTTGGCAGTGATTGTAGGAAGCACAGAATGACCACCCCAAGAATATGAAATGGTATAGAGTTGCCTGCCTAAGCAGGGAGGGTTGGACTAGAACAGGGGTCGGCAACTGACGGCTCTGGAGCTGCATGTGGCTCTTTTGTCCCTCTGCTGCAGCTCCCTGTTACCGGTCGGCTCCACAATTGATAGGGCTTTCGGTTGGGACAGGTAGAGCAAAAAGGCTGCCACGCTAGGAGGAGACTCTATGGTGGGGGAACCAGACTGCCGGTCGGCTCCAGAAGTCAAATGAGGAGCTTCCGGTTAGGACCTTTGTGGCTCTTTGAGTATTTAAGGTTGCCGACCCCTGGACTAGAAGACCTCCAAGGTCCCTTCCAACTCTGTTATTCTACTCTACTCCTAATTTATTCTATTCTATTTTCTATTCTATTCTATTCTATTCTATTCTATTCCTAATTTATTCTACTCTACTCTACTCTACTCTTACTCTACTCTACTCTACTCCTACTCTACTCTACTCTACTCTACTCTACTCTACTCTACTCTACTCTACTCTACTCTACTCTACTCTACTCTACTCTATTTGCAGATCAAAATCCAGCAGAAGCTTTTGGGGAAATTCTTTCTGGATCTCAGATCTCCCGTTTCTCAAAACAGTGTTTCCCCCACCTGAGGCATTTTAAGATGTGTGGACTTCAACCCCCATGCTGGCTGGGGTATTCTGGGAGTTGTCCACACATCTTAAAATGCCTCAGGTATTGAGAGACAACTGTTCTTAAAGGGACTCCTGGCCAATGTTGAAACTATTGCTCTATATTAGGGCAAGGGAACCTAACTTCATTATCGACGAGACGATATTGCCTTAAATTCTAATCTTTGAGCCAGCCAAGCAGCAGAATCATATTTAAATCCCTCCCCGCCAGATTGAAATCTATGATGGAATTCCCTCCTAACCATGAGTAACGAGATAAAATTGGAAGTAGCTGTTTAACATTTAGACCAACGTGGGCACTGTGCAGAATTGATGCCGTTTGCGATGCCCAGCGGAAAGGAGTTTCATAAAGGGATTATCCGGCTTAGCTTGTCTGAAACCTTTTGTACCCGCCCTCCCCTTCATCCTAACCCCCCCTTTTTTTGCCTTTGGATCGAGGGAGAGGATGGCTCTAATAGGCTTCCTAAATTCTTAGCAGATTATAAGCTTCTGATAAATGGAGAAGGGCTTCCCGTCTCCGAGGTACTTATGCACTTTCCCTATCGGGATGCAGCCCTGGGACGGCTGCACGGTCGTTTTAAAACAGAAGCAGAAAATGTGTTGTTGTTTCTTTCGTTTGTTTGACTGTTTCTCCCCTGCAAGCATTCACACATTCTTTTCTTCTTTGTTACAGGATGCTAGGAAAGCCTGTGCTGACGCTACCTTGGCCCAGGTAAGGTCTGCACCGGTGTGTGTGTGTATGTCCACAGGTCTTATAGTGGCCAAGGTTGGACACCTGCTATAGTGTATTCTCAGTCTCTTTCTCTCTCCCTCTGTCTCCTTCCCCCTTCATTCATCTCTCTCTCTCCCTGCCTCCTTCCCCGCTCTGTCTCCCTCCATCTCTCCTTCCCTCCCTCCTCCTTTCTTCACCCTCCCCCCTCTCCCTCCTTCCTTCATCTCTTTCTTCCCCGCTCTCCCTGCTTCGTTCGCCCATTTCCCTCCCTGTCCCTCTCTCTCCTTCCTTCCTTCCTTCCCTCTTTTTCTCTCCCTCCCTCCTTCCTTCATTTCTCTCTTTCCCTCTCTTTCCCCCTCTCTCCCTCCTTCCTTCACCCTCCCCCCTCTTCCTCTCCTTCCTTTCTTCCCCCCCTCTCTCTGCCTCTTTCCCCAATTCCCCCCTCTCTCTTTTCTCCTTCACTCTATTTCTCTCTCTCCTTCATCTCTCTCTTTCTCCCTCCCTCTCTCTCCCTGTCCCTGTCTCTCCCTCTCTCCTCCTCCCCTCTCTCTCACACACTTTTGTATCGTTGCTGTTGTTTGACAGGTTGTGTGCAATTCTTCTTTTCAGATCACAGCCAACATTGATCCTGTGGGTCGTATACAGATGCGCACTAGAAGAACACTGCGAGGACACTTGGCCAAAATTTATGCAATGCACTGGGGAACTGATTCCAGGTCAGTTCCCTTCTTCCTCCTCCTCTTCTTCTTTTCCTCCTCCTTCTCCTCCACCACCACCTTCTTGTCTTCTTCTTCTTTTTCTTCTCCTCTTCCTCCTCTTTCTTGCCTTCTTCCTCCTCTTCTTCCTCCTCCTCCTCCTCCTCCTCCTTCTCGAAAGGGCTGTTTTTAATCCAAGGAAAAGAATCTTATTAAGGACTCGACTTCGTTTCTTCAAGTCCACTAATCTGTGTTACTCGTATTTTTTTTAACTGATGTTTATGAACTGTGTCACAATGGCATTCAAACATAGAACAGGCTTAAAGTTAAAATGCTAATTACATAAGCAAAGTTTATAAGCCCCATTTAAAATATGTAAATTCAACATAATGACACGCCGTGCAGGGATAAATAGCATTTACACTATAAAATAACCACAATCAGAGTTAAGCTCTGTACAGATTCCCGCTTCTTTGTCATCTCATAGAAAAGAAAGACCTGAAGGTGGAAATATCAGCAGATCCTCCCCACAGTTACTTTCAAGACCAATTCTGATCCATTTTGATCAATACACTTTCCCAGGTGTTCAGCATTGTATAATACAGGCGGTCCTCAACTTACAACTGTTCATTTAGTGACTGTTCCAAGGTTACAACAGCACTGAAAAAAGTTGCTTACAACCATTGTGACGTCTCTGCAGCCACACGATCGAAATTCAGCCATGGATTTACGACGGTTGGCACGTCACAAGGTCGCATGATTTCCGTTCGTGGCCTTCCCCCCTCTGACTTTCCAACCCGCAAAATCTATGGGGGTGGGAAAGGCAGATTTGCATAACGACCATGTGCTTTATTCAGTGGGCATTAAGATTTACTTAATGACCATGAGCCCCCCAAAAGGTCGTAAAATTGGGCATGGCTGGCTTAGCAGCCGCTCTTATTAGCAATGGAAGTTCTGGTTCTAATTGTAGTCGTGATTCAAGGGCTTAACCGTACAGGCGATTCCCATGGCTGAGTTTTGGGTGGTTAAATGGCCATTTAAACAAAGATATGTGCAGATGGCTGCCCTCTAAACTTCAGGGTATAAACGGTGTCGAAGCCCTTGACACGGTTCCTGGGTTAAAGCTAAGGTGACTTTAGTTTGCTGTGAAGTATTCAATCAATTGATCGGGGCCAGTCTGGACCAGTTCACTGTATGATTAGCAAAACCAAAACCAATTTATTCTCCCTTGTCTGCCCTTCTAGGCTTCTGGTTAGTGCATCACAAGATGGAAAACTGATCATTTGGGACAGCTACACCACAAACAAGGTGAGAGACGAGCCAATTTTCTTGTTGTTGTTGAATTGCAGCAAAACAATTCAAACTTCAGTGCAACTTCGTTCGATAAAGCCTCTCTTCTTTTAAGACTGCTATAGCCCTAGTGAAGAGTTAAGATTCATACCCATTTACTTCTTTAGCAGTGAGCCAAAAATAATAAATTTCTTTTTTAAAAAAAAACATTTTTTATTGAAAATAAACATTAAAAATATTGAACGTGGTAGACTTTCTTTGACATACATTTCAGTCTTTACATTTTACATTTGAAAAAATGAAAAGAAAATATGAACATTTATACACACACACACACACACACACACACACACACACACATCTATACATTTAGGCTTTGTATCATTTTAGGTCTTATCCGTATACATCATTTCTATTTCGCTTTAAATTCTAATTTCAATTTTATGGGCTTCCTTTTATGTCCCTCCATACGTAGAATTTTTTCCATACTTTACAATATTCTGCTTTATCTTGGTAAAAATAATTATTTCTTGAAGCCGCAGAAAAGTTTAGCCTCTGCTGCTGGCAGTAGATTCATATTACATTTAAGAGCTTCTAGCTGGGTAAAAAATAGGGAACTCTAGCAGGAAATAGAAATTACTAATCGTTTGCAATCTTACAGAGCTACTTACCTTGTAATTTTTTCCCTATCACTATGTTTTCTCAAAGTTCCCTAAAGTACCCATTAGAGCTATCTTTCCTCAATTCCAGTGTATTTCCTCCCCAAATTCATGCAACACTTGTAAACCAGCATGTACCAGCATGTATAGTACTTAAAGCAGTGAAGATTAAGAGCAGGGAAACTCAGGTTCTCGTGTCCCCCACCCCACCCCTAGCCATAAAAGCTCCCTCAGGGAGTTCAAACCACTCAGTGTCTCCCCGTCCAATCTACCTTGCAGGGCTGTGGTGGGGAAAAATAGGAGAAGGTCAGCAGTCCCTTTGCAAGCAATTCAGTGCTGGCAAAAGCCAAATAACACAAGAGAGGCCTTTTCCCTAAATGGCTGCCAAATAGAAATAAGTGCTTAAAAAGCAGCATCTCAATGCCCTTTAGAAATCACAATTCATTTCCTGGGCTGAGAAGCACCAGTGCGGTTCGAACAACTTTTGCCTTATTTCAGGGTAATTTATTGGTAAAAACAGGACCCGCGTCCAATTTGCCAGGAAATTTACATCCCTGCTCCTTAAACTGCCAGCGAAACATCTACCTGCCTCCTGTAAGCCTATTTCATTCACTAAATTATCTTTTTTCCCCCCTGTGTTTTTGCTTAGGTCCATGCCATCCCTTTGCGTTCGTCTTGGGTCATGACCTGTGCATACGCCCCTTCCGGAAACTACGTGGCCTGCGGTGGTCTCGATAACATTTGTTCCATTTACAACTTGAAAACACGTGAAGGCAACGTCCGAGTAAGCCGTGAGCTGGCCGGGCATACAGGTACGTCCACCTCCCATCCAGACTCGGTTCCTTTGACCTCTGGATGATGCTCCATTCTTGGAAACATCAGCTTGTTTGTTGGGCGGCTTCAAAATATATTCCAAATTCTGGGTTATTTTTGTGGCAACTCAAGGGAAAGCTCACCTTACGTCAGGTGGTAATTCCTGAGCAGAATTCCTGAGACAGGTAGATGCTCAGCTCAGTATTTTGTTTTTCCCAGATATGTGGACTTCAACTCCCAGAGTCCCCGGCCATCTTGGGATGCTGCGAATATAAATCTACCAATCGCAACCACGCCTGGCTTCTTAAAAAGGCAGCTAAATTGGCTGCCTCCTTGTTCTGTGGTTGTGTGAACGTCACTTCTCCAGATTGAATGCAGCGTAGGGACAGGGAGTTTGGCTAGGATACATGAAGGATCTCTGGGTGAGTGGTGCAGTGGCCTAGAGGTGGAGCTCTCACCTCACAATCAGGAGGCCATGAGTTCAATCCTGGGTAGAGGCAGGTCTTTCTCTCTCTGGGCACAATGAGAATATATCTGCTGAACAAAACTCCACACTGGCGACAGGGAAGGGCATCCGGCCAGTAAACACTCAACTCCATTCAGTTGCCCAGACTCCACCCCACAAGGGATTATGGGGTCATTAAAAGAAGATGATATGAAGGATCTCTGGGGGCTGGTTCTGCAAGATATTACTTAGTGCAGGAGTTCCCAAACCCCCGATCGATGGACTGGCAGGCCAGCAACCAGTCCACGCAAACAAGTGAAGCCCCACCCCACAGGATGCAGCCCCTCCAGTCCGTGGCAAAACCTCTCTCCATGGAACTGGTCCCTCGTGCCCAAAAGCTTGGGGGCCACTTTCCACCCCCAATCATAGAGAAAGAGATAGAGAACTGACTACTGACAGCTGAATTTTTAAAGCTGTCAACTACATCTGTCCCAGGAGATTAAGCTGTTCAATACCCCAAACAGCTGGGGGGTTTTATTTTTATTTCCCCCCCGGGTGCCATTAAAAAGATGATAGTCTCCCTTTCGTCATAATAGACTTAGCACGATTATCCAGCGGAATTCTTCCTCCCCAGCGGTGTGTGTATTGGGAATATCTCCGAATCTGCCTCAGTCAACTTGCAGGCCATTAAACAAAATTCAGCATGACGAAATTCAAGAGCGCTAATAAAAAGGATGAACGTTTTTAAGAGGATAAGCAGATGGGATATGAATCTCGGTCTCGGGTGTCGGATTTGAAAAGGGTTCAGGATTAAAAAGGACAGCTAATGTCTCCTTTTTTTTTTTTAGTCGTTCTGGATTGTGTGGGATTCCTTTGGGAACATTTGTTATTCTTGCAGAGTATAACAGGTGTGAAGGCAGTGATGTAACACACCTTGAGAGTGACAGACTAATTGGGAAAGCAATCCCGTGGAGCTGTCGTTGACTTCTTATAGTTTAACAGAGAAGTTTATCCTTTGTACCCGAGGATCCAGTTTTTTTGGATGAGCTGAAGCCATTCTTGCCGCTGTTTTAGTCTGGGTTTCGCCCGCGCTCCTCAACAATGGCAGAGTACAGAATAACAAGAGTTGGAAGGGACTCGGAGGTGCAAGCCTCTGTTCCTGCAGGAGACCAGGGATTCAATAATGAGTGGTTTCAGCCACGTGTCAGGATGTTCTGCTTGAATAGAAGAAAAAAAATATATGAGGGTTCTGCCAAGGTTGGACATCCTTCTCCCAGAGCAGGGGTCTGCAACCTTAAACACTCAAAGAGCCATTTGCACCTATTTCCCACAGAAGAGAAAACACCGGGGGCCACAAAACCTGGGTGGGCGTGGCCAACTCAACAACACTCCCACCAAGTCACATGACACACACACACACATGCCACACCTACCCAGGTTTTGTGGCTCCCAGTCGTTTCTCCCTCCCTCCCTCTCATTTCTGTTTTTTTGTGTTTTACCATCTCAGGCCAGGCAAGGAGTGACTGGGAAGGGAGGGTGACGGGCAGGGCCAGCCAATGGTGGGATCACCCAACAAGTAGCCGCAGCAGAGGGCCACGGGTTGCCAGTACCCATTCTAGAGGAAAAGCAAAATGTAACCCAAAGAATAAAGATGGGCGCATCACCAAAGATTAGGCTTGTAATGTATCCCAGCACAGCCCAGGGAGAATTGTGCACCGCTCCTTGGGGCGCTGGTCCCTAGAGATAGCCCATAACCCACCTCTGTTCTACGGAGCTCCTTAAATATGGAATTGTGAACAAACAAAGCAAACAAGCCCCCTTGCTCACCGGGACATCCAGCAGCCCCTTAATTTACTCTGCGCTTTCTGTTTGCAAAAAAATAAAATACAAATAAAATTAAGACTTGAAGGTGCAACTCAGCTCAGGGACTCTTCCTCCCACTTGCCAGCTTGGCTCCGGAAAACCTTTGGCAGTCCTTAAAAGAGATCCCTCCCCCCCACTCCACAAGCAAAGCTCTGCGTCCCGCTGGCTTCGCTCTGCTGCAGGCTTTTTGGATGGAGACGAAAAGCAGCACTCCGAGAACAGCTCGCCGGGGAGGGCAGTAATAAAGAGCTATTTATAAAATCTGGCCAGGTTTACAGGTGAGAGAGTCAGATGGGATCATTTTTTTCTGAATAAGCCTGACTTGAAGCTAAGGTGGGGGATAATATTTATGGCAAAGGGGTTTGTGATGATCCAGGGTGGAATACAAAAATAACCAAGGCACAGAAATAGAATAAAGTTCCTTTAATGCCTCCAACTTGGGCCCCAATGTCCAATTATCCTCGTCTGGAAATCAAACTCTTAAAGAACACAGTTTATGGAAGGAGCTTTCAGAGTCCAAACCGATCAGAGTGATCGACCTTACTTCCTGCCAAGGTTTTCCTACCTTTGCACTTCCTTTATACCTTATGGGAGGGCCAATCCCCTCCAAGCCTTATTCCCGAGTTGCCCCTTTTGTCTTTGCTGCTCTTGCCTTCTGGCAGCTCTGTGCATACGCGCACTGGGAACAGGCTCCCCTTGTTCCTCTGCCTCACCAGACTCTGGAGGCTGCAGAAGGCAGCACATAACTCCCAGATGGTCCTAGTCCCATCTCTGCATCAGACGCAGGACCCTTGTCCGAGTCCTCCCCAGACTCCCAGACTGGTCCCCTTTCTTCCTCACTGTCCTACTCCGCTGCCGTCCACCCACCCACAACAATCTCTCGCTTTCTCTTTTTGTAGGCTATTTGTCCTGTTGCCGGTTTGTGGATGATAATCAGATTGTGACCAGCTCTGGAGATACCACTTGGTAAGATCCGCGCTCGGGTAGCACGGCCGTCGAAGCCTTTCGCGCAGCTCAAAACAAAATGTTAAACAAATTGCTCTCCCCTGCCAGCCTTGAAAATCCTGCAGAAACATAAAAAGGGAAGGAGGAGGAGGGCTGTTTTTACTCCGAGCACCAATGTTCAGGCAGGAGTTTATTTTTAGCACCCCGAAATCAGGAGGGTTTTTTTTGTGTGTGATGGAAGCTTGTGCCTTTTATCATTAGGAGTCATACAACCCTTGCGGAACTCGCCTCCGATCCCTCCTTGATCATAAATACTAGTCAAAAGCACTCCTTATTCCCCAGATTTAATCAATATTTTTATGGTAGTCGAAGAAGTCCATTTCTACTCTGTTCCTTTTTTTATCCCGCTGACTCCATCGCTGTTTTGATGTCTGCAGATCGATGCGGGCATCAAGTTTATCTCACATCAACCGCAATAGCAATAGCACTTAAGACTTATATACCGCTTCACGGTGCTTTTACAGCCCCCTCTCTAAGCGGTTTACAGAGTCAGCCTCTTTCCTCCAACTGGGTTCTCGTTTTATCGACCTCGGAAGGATGGAAGGCTGAGCTCAACCTTGCACGGCAGATACCTGACAATCGGCTGGCTGGCGGGGGGGCGCCTGCGCAGTGGGGCTCTTCCGGGCGACCTCTTGCGTGGCGGCAGAAATGGCTCTGCGTGCCACAGGTTCGCCATCGCGGTTTTAAGGCCTGCAAGTCAGAGAAAGGGAGAGAGAGAGAGCTTGCAAATTTACAAAATGTGACCTGTGTGTGGGAATCCAGCAGAGGTTTAAAGGGAGGGGGAAACACACACACACACACACACACCGCTGGGAAGATGAACTCGGTTGTTCTGATGGCGGCTTTTCCGTTCTCCCGCCCTACCGCAGCGCCCTGTGGGACATAGAAACGGGACAGCAAACCACCACATTCACCGGCCACACCGGCGATGTCATGAGCCTCTCCCTCGCGCCGGATTCCAAGTGTTTCGTCTCTGGTGCCTGCGATGCCTCAGCCAAGCTGTGGGATGTCCGAGAAGGGATGTGCAGGCAGACCTTCACCGGCCACGAGTCGGACATCAATGCCATTTGTGTACGTAGGAAATGGGGGGTGGCCGTTGCTCGGTCTGTCTATCATACCTATCTCTAATATCTATCATCTATCTTTCGGGGTGAGGGGTTGGACTAGATGATTTACAAGGTCTCTTCCCACTCCTAATCTAATCTATGTCATCTGTCTATGCATATCTCTCTGTCTCTGTCATCTCTCTTGTCCTATCTGTCTGTCTGTCTGTCTCTGTCTATCACTATATCTATCTCTGTCTATCTCTATGTCTGTCTATCTCTAGATCTGTCTATCTCTGTCTATCTGTCTTTGTATATCTGTCTCTGTCTATCTGTCTCTATCTGTCTCTATCTGTATATATATCTATCTCTGTCTATATCTCTGTCTATATCTCTGTCTATCTGTCTCTGTCTATATTTATCTGTCTATATCACTAATATATATATATGTATCTGTCTCTGTCTATATCTCTATGTCTGTGTCTATCTGTCTCTGTCTCTATCTGTCTATTTCTATCTCTGTATATATATCTGTCTACCTCTATCTCTGTCTATATCTATCTCTGTCTATGTATATCTGTCTCTGTCTATCTCTGTCTATATCTATCTCTGTCTATCTCTATATATCTCTTGATCTGTCTATTTGTGTCTGTCTATCTCTATCTCTCTGTCTATATTTCTGTATCTATCTCTAGATCTGTCTATCTCTGTCTATCTATCTATCTTTGTATCTCTCTTTCTCTATCCATCCATCCATCCATCATCTTATTGAGGAATTGCCCATGTCCCTCGCAGAGAGCATACAAATAAAACATTAAAAGCAAAAAAAAAAAACACCCCAGTATGCTTTAAAAAAAATCCTTCCATATTATTAAGCAGCGACACCTGCCCATCCGGGATCCTTGCGTGGGATCCAATAGGTGGACAGAAATGCCAGCTCCAGGCTGAACCTCTGGCTGACTGCACGACCGCCAACCACCCTCATGCTAAATAGCTTCCATCCGTTCCTTTCTCCCCGCGCAGTTCTTCCCCAATGGCAACGCTTTCGCCACCGGCTCCGACGACGCCACGTGCCGGCTTTTCGATCTCCGTGCTGACCAAGAGCTCATGGTTTATTCCCACGACAACATCATCTGTGGCATCACCTCCGTAGCATTCTCCAAGAGCGGGCGTCTCCTGCTAGCCGGTTACGACGACTTCAACTGCAACGTGTGGGACACGCTCAAGGCGGACAGAGCAGGTCAGGCTTTGGCCTTCTTTTTTGGGGGGGGCCACAAGGGGGGGGCCCACGTGGCTGGGGAAGAGCATCTCAAACGGGATAGGAGGTGGCGGGTGAGGGAGGAAGTGGGGGAGGAAGGGGAAGGAAGGATTATCAAATCCTTGAGCAAATTCAGCCATTCATGATTCTTTTCTCCTCCTTCCCTCCCTGATTTCTCCTTCCTTCTTTCTTACTTTCTCTTTCTCCTTCCCCTCCTCCCTCCCTCCCTCCCTCTCTGTTCCTTCCTTCCTTCCTTCCTTCCTTCCTTCCTTCCTTCCTTCCTTCCTTCCTTCCTTCCTTCCTTCCTTCCTTCCTTCTCTGTCCTTCGTTCTCTCCTGCTTTCTCTCTCTCTGCTGCCTCCCTCCCTTCCCCTCCCTCTTCCTTCCTCCTCCATTTCTTTCCTTCATCTCCTCCCCCATCTATTCTTTTCTTCCTTCCCTCCCCCTCCCTGTTTTATACACACACACACACACACATGAGATGACTCTGTGGTAGATATTTGCTACTTGGCTGTGTTGCACCTCTCCTCCTGCTAAATTGCGTTTCATTCTCCTCTCTCCTCCCCTCCGCAGGCGTCTTAGCTGGCCACGATAACCGTGTCAGTTGCTTAGGTGTGACCGACGATGGCATGGCAGTGGCAACAGGATCGTGGGATAGCTTCCTGAAGATCTGGAACTGAAGCCCGTAGGTACTCCATTCCCATGCTCCCCTTCCCCTCAAAGCAGCGGGCAGGAGAAATGTGCCGGAATCTCCTCCCATCTTCCCTTAAAGTGAATTACGGGATTGTTGGGGAGGGAGACGCAGTCCCACGACAACAGAGGCGTGCCTAATCCTGGCCTGGTCAACCTCTAGCCTCAAGGAAACCACCATCGTATCAAATGATCATCGGGGGTTTCTGTGTAGGAACAAGGCATTCTGGTTTAAGGGACGCTGGGTCCTTAACGGGTCATTCGCACAGCTCCCTGTCCACCCTGTGCTTCATCTAGAGATGTGGCTTAACAGGAGGGCAAAGCCATCCGTGGCTACGTTAATTTCCCTCCCTTACCAAACCCAGTACAGTTAGTCCTCGACTTACAACAGTTCGTTGAGTGACCGTTCTAAGTGAACAACGTCACTGGGAAAAAAAAAAGGCTTATGACTGGTTTTCACACTGGCAGCATCCCTGTGTCACATGATCAAAATCCGGCAACTGGCACCTACTTAATGATGGTTTTATATATATATATATATATATATATACCGTGTTTCTCCAACAATACGACCTCCCCCAGTAGGAAGACCCAGCATGTTTTCTAGGCATAAAATGAAATTAAGCCCCTCCCCCCAAATTTAGGCCTATTTTAAAACATGCAAAATGGGGGGAAAGGGCGGGGGGGCTTGCCGTTAGGAGCGCCCCGCGGGCAGCAATTCCTCGCCACCAGCTGCTCCTAGTGGGCGATCACGGCAGAGCGCAGAGAGCTCCCTACTCCTGCCAAGCACCTTTGCGGCAGACCCAAGACCTTCAGCGCCCGCCGCTGTTGATTTCCCTTTCTGCCCATGCCGCCGCCGCGTTTGGAGCTGCCACTTCCACGTTTGGAGCACCGCTGCCGTTTGGAGCACCAGTCTTGGGTCAAAGACCCTGTCTTATATTTTTTTGCCACCCAAAAAGGCACCAGGTCTTGTTTTGGGGGGGGATGCCACCCACTGACTAACCTCACTTGCGCGCGTCACCCCCCCAGCCTCCTTTTTGCTGTCAGAGGCAATAACATATATATATATCTGGATCGATTAATATATATATATATATATATATATTGGCTTTTCTTCCAGGCCCTAACCAAGGTTTCTTTCTCTCTGTGCATTTTCTGGCAGGACAGTCCGTGGACTCCCCGCTGATCAGAAGAAAAAAATTTCCCCCAACGGTTGAAAGTTTAAAATAATGTATCCAACTCAATATACTAACTTGGATCCCCTTCTCTGCCTCCCTTCCTCTCTCTTTCTCTCCCTTTCCCTCTCCCCCCTTCCTACCCTACCACCCAAGGGCAAGATCTTTTCATGTCTCTCCTTCGCCAAAGCAAAGAGCACAAGTCTCTCCCTCAAAGAGGAATCACCGCGGTTGTTATACCAGTAATAGCAAAAGAGATCAAAATTGTGCATTCCATTGGGGACCACGTATATTTTTTTTTTTGCGGGGGGGGGGGGGTTGTCTAGAGAAAAAAACAAAAAAAAACCTTACAAAAGAAATCACACGCTTGTGTAAGCATGCCCAGGCAAAACTTTAAAGTGAAGTAAAGTGATACGATAAATAAGTAAGGAAAAACAAAAACACCTTGTCGGAAGCAAAGTTAACCTTTCAAATTTCACTGTAGTTTAAAAAAAAAGAAAGAGGCAAATCATACTGACTTTATGGTGGGAAGGCTTCGTTTTAATCTCATTTTCGAAACTTAGAAGTCACATGCGTAGCAAGATCGGTATATCCCCTCTTTCTTTGTCCCATGTTTCCATTACCTTTTCCCCTTTTTTTATAAAAAGAAATTGCAAATTGCTTCTTACGGTCTAATTTTGAGCCAAGAGAAAGGAGTCCCATCCCAGGCATTTCTGGGGTTGTTAAATGCTGTAAATTTACTCCCTGGATTTTCTTTTCTTTTCTTTCTTTATTATTGTTCTTTTTTTTAATTTCTGTCTTAATGTCACAAATCGTTGCACAAATATTGCATATATATGATAATGTTAAGAAGATAACCAAGCACACTCTGTACATGGTATTGAATGTTTAAAAAAAAAAAGCAAACCTTTTCACTTCTGTGGGTAACAAAAAAATAATAATAATAATAATAATTCCCTCTTTTTTATTTTTTTCCCAACCCCAATCTCGCCTCGTGGGCCAATTCTTCATTTCCTATCTGCTGAGTTTGATTGACTAACGCCGAAGATTATCCCATAATTTCTGTAAACAGCCAGATTAGGTGGATTTGGGGTTTCAGGAGCAAGGCTAGGGAAAAGTGGGGGGCGGGAAAAAAACCCCACCAGTTGAACTTTTGGCTGGGTCTGAAGCAAGATCCAAATTTGGTTTTTTATTTTTTAGTGAAAACCGTGATCTGAGGGTTTTCTAAATTAAACGATTATGATAGACAGGTGCAAATGGGGGGTGGAAACGTTTGGGATTTGCCAGTTGTGGGTTGGATTACTCTTAGAATCGCATGCTGTAGAAATGCTGAAGTGCATAATAAAACTAAGATGTCCTTCTCTTTGTGTTTTCTTTCGAGAAATTAACCTCATCCTTTTTTATTTTATTTTATTTTATTTTTTAAAAGAAAGAAAGAAAGCAATCATTGCTGATTTTCCTTACTGCCGCTTAACCGGGGGGTGGTGTGTGTGTGCACAAGAATGGATTCCACCGAAGAATGCAGACTTTTTTGTTTTTTGTTTTTGCACATCTGGAAGTAAGGTGATAAAAGTCATTATTTTTAATTTTTAATAACGTGTTTCTCCCCCCGGCTCCTTCTTCCTCCCCCCAATTAAAACAAAAAAACAAATTTGAAAGCAAAAAGCTAGAGAAAGAAGAAAAAAAATGGGGTCGAAACTCTTTCAATCAAGCCCCTTTTTTCCTCTTGCTTTGCATTTTGAAAGTTGATGAGCATTTAGACAGCAAATCGTTTGGATAAACTTTTCAATTCTTCCTCTCCTCCCTTCCCTTCCCCCTCCCTTTTTTTAAAAAGCAGTGATTTTTTTAAAATCCTCTTTTCACTCCCCCCTCCTCCTTGCAACATTCTGTACAAAACGTGCTGTAATCGTGCATTTTTATTTTTAAAGGCCTGGATTTGGCATCTTGAATTTTTCTTTCTTTTTTTTTCTTTTTTGGATTTTTTTTTTTTAAATCGCCCTCTTTCCTCTTCCCTTGCCCCCACCCTTCCCTTGAGATAAATCTCTATAGAGCTTCCTCTGCACCTCACCCCCCACCCCCCAGATTCCTTCACTTTTTGTATTTAATTTTAAAGTCGGTGTACTTCAAGAAAGCTGGATGCAAGATAGATCCTATATTAAAAATGTACTGTTATTTAAGATGTAATAAAGCAGTTTGACATGAATTGTCGGAGGGCCCTTGTGGTTTTTGCTGGAAGCAGAAACAGCATTTTGTTCTTCAGGGAAACACGGCTGTGAGTGGCCTGGTTCCTCTAGAAAAATGTTGTATGCCATAACCATATGGTTTGCAACCATAATCACATGCTAAGCCAAACCGACTGGCTTTAGATGAAATGTGATTAAATGAGCACGATTAATTTCCTGTGTTTGGGTTGTACAGCACATTACGGTCCAGCACAGAACAGGATTGGAACTCAGTTCTATATCGCAAAGTACAGAGGAACTATTATTGGTCATGTTAGCCTGTGTCTTAGCAGGTTGTGTGAACTAAATCATCGTGGGACCCCGTGTAAGTATCTGGTGTGTGATGTAAGTTTTGTGTATAATTAGATCACTATGTGCACATTCTGTAATCCGTAATGTGGGTTTATAATTAGATTTGAAGTGTGTGATCTCACAAGCCACTAAACTGGGTTAGAACTAAACTTGGATTCTCTTCGTTTTAAGGCCAAGCCATTGAGAAAGTGTGAAGTGGGGAGCTGGCACTAAACTGTGCAAAATAAACAGGCTTATTTTTTGTTGACTGAAATTACAAGTCTTTATTTTCTTTTAGGCTGTCTGCAAAAAGGATTCCTCACTAGAGTTTTGCAGTCTCGGTTAGCAGTCTAAAATAATTTAGGTTTGTGTTTGTTTAAAAGTGGGGGCGCACCAAGTCCATGGCTAATTGCACAGGCCTCGAGCCTGCTAGGCAAGGATGATGGGTGCTGGAATCCTGCACCTTGAAGGGACCAGAGAAAACACATGTTGTGCAGACATCGGCGATCTTGGCCAAGCCACTGGAAAACCGAAAAGGAATTCCTGAATTCCCAAATGTGGTTTTTGTGTGATGCATTTATACATCCCCATAGAGCTCGATTGAGCTAATCTGAATGTTTGAAAAAAAAATGTTTGAACAGAAGCTGAAGTGATCCTGGATAAGGCATGGTTGCCTGGCTGGAAGAAGAGCAAAAATCAAAATATTTATTATCAAAATTACCTTTCTCACTTCCAAGAGAGGGGGAAAACAGGGAACTTGACCCTTTCTTTCTGTGCCAAGGAGAGATGCAAACTCTGCAGCCCTTCCCTGGGCCTTGATAGTTGGAATCTGCTCCCAAAAAGAAATTGGTTTCTTTGGTGCAAAAAAAAATCCCAGCCTTTTTTAACGCAGTTGGAGGGGTGGCATCTCCGCTGTGGTCCCAGGAAGGGACTTGAAACCCCGGCTTGAAAAATGCAGCGGCAGCCAAGCCAAGAAAATAAGCTTTCCAGGAGACGGAGTAGGAAGCCTGGCTGCGATCCAGGATGAGTCATCCTTGCTTTCACAAGGAATTATATGTTTGCTTATTCAAACCACCTCTCTCTGCCCAGTAGCTTTTCCTAACCGTTTCCCCCCCCCCTTTTTTTTAATAAAATGATCGGTTTCTTGGCATTGTGTCACGAGGGAAACCAACGGAAAAGAGAGAAGGTAAAGAGATCTGGGTGATTTGATGCACGCATTGTCCCGTCCTTTGTCTGCAACGCCTCTTCCTGTCTCGCCAACTGGGGATCACTTGGTGGTCTCCCATCCAGCCCGAACGGATTAGTTTCTTGGTTCGTGCAAAGTTGGCAACACGCCTCTTCTTTGCATTAAGACATTTCAAGCTATAGACACTTCCTTTTTTTTGTACACTTCTGGGTTAGATTTTTTTTAAAAAAAACTTCACTTGATGATTTATGAGGGGATAGAGACTCATCATTGTCCAATGAAATCTATCTAAAAATAAAATTCATTTTTGTTTTGTTAAAAATCATTCTAGGTTTTAAATCTCTAAAGTGTGATTTGGTGGCTTTAAAAATGTCCTTTGATTTGTATAGGAATAATGATAATTCCTGAGACAGATTTTGATACCGATATTAGTGATCAATAATATTGATCATTATTTATATCCCTTACACAATAATGGTTTCAGGAGACATAGATCCATTTTTCAAAAACTGAAGGATGATTACAAATCATCCATTATACACATAGGTCTGTATAAGTTTTTTTTGCAGAATTAGGAAAATTCCCAAATGTGAATTCCATGAATCTCTGTTTTTGCAAACATGCTGATCTCAAATTCTGGCATTGTCCCAATTATAAAATCTTTTTTTCACATTCCATTAGCTTAACCCCACTCTTTTAAAAAAATTAACAATTTTCTTAATCTAAGAAACATATTCTTAATTAAATGAAGTGGGTTTTTTTTAAATCTAAAATGCCCTTACCCATTTGCTCCACTAGAGGGAACCCTTTCAACGCTTAAGCGTTCTTCCAAAGACTGGAAAGCTAGAATTTTGCAAACCAAAAATAATCTTTTGTTTATTTTCTGTTTTCCTTCTGCAATGAGGCTGCCAAGGCTGAAAATGGCCATAATCAATCCTTCATTTCTCCAAGGGACACATTAGAAGAGATAGCTTCTAATAGATAACTGGTTGTACATGCAGGTAAGCCATTAAATGGCAGTCAAAATGGAAACCCTCCAGTTTAAAAAAAAAAAAAGATAAACAGAAGTAGCTTTGGGAAGAAAAAGGAAAAAAAAGAGAAATTGCAGTTAGGATCTGAGGAAGTGGAGAGGGATTGCTAGGGTTCCCTCCTCCAAGAGTCATTTTTAGTAAATATCTGTAGGTATTTCGTTGTATATATGATGTACAATGACAAAGGCATTGAATTTAATTGTATTATCTTCAAGTATCAAGTAATTATAAATTCTCTTTTGGGCTACTTTTGTGGTTCTCTCATCTGGCAGCTGGAGTGATATGGCATGCTTGATTCTTACAGCAAATAAATTATTTAGTAAAGAAGTAAGTAAAAGTACATGAGGACTAGTGACTTATTTTGCAATGGGGCTAAAACTATAAATCAATTAATTAGCAACCAAATTATTCTCAATTGACGACCTTAAGAGAAGGGCTTTTGAGGAAAATGACGAAAACTATTTGCTTATTTTAAGAGTTAAGAGTTTAACAGTTAAGGGGTAAATTTTATTTGTCTGGCCTTCCAGTCCCTTTGTCTACAGGCCTTCAAGCTTGGCAACAAAGAGGCCTTTTTTTCTCCCCTTTCTTTCTTTCCCTTCCAAATGCTTTCCAAAACACCCGATGTTCTCTGCCAGCTGGAGCTTACAGGTATAAATATAGCTGTAGATGAAAAGAATATTAATGTATGAATCAGACAGGAGAGAACAAAGTCTTATTGATATTCAATGCATCTGCAAATTCCTAGTCATTTGGATCTGACAGCTGCCAGATGAAAATGGCACATTAAATTAATAGGGGAAATGAACAGAATTTGGTTAGCCAGATCTCTTTTTGTGTGTGTATGTGGATCTCAGTCTGTAGCATCAGCCATCTTTGTCTAAACCTCTCAAAGTTTAGATACGAATTTTTGAAACACACACACACACATTACAGACTATTCTAAAAATACGAGTTCCAGGTAAAACTGAAAAAAGTGACAGACATCCCGATCTCTGGAACTAAAAAATTATATTGTTCACTAAGCTTTTGTTAGCCTCTGCTAACATTGTCAGAGTGTAAAACTATCATTAAGGAGGTATCTTACATAGCACATATCTCCTTAACTGTCGTTTTACACTGATGATATTAGCAGAGGCTAACGAAAGCTTAGTGAGCAATATAAACTTTTAGTTCCAGAGATCGGGATGTCTGTCTCTTTTTTCACACACACATACAAACATTTTCAAAAAAAAAAAAAAAATTCCTTTATGCATTTTGACCTCTCTTTCATCATAAGAAATTTTGATACAACTGCAAACCTATTTGGAGCTGACGATGTAAGATGCAGCTTAGTATTTGATAATGGCCATCCCTCATCAGTTTAACAAAATAAAATTCAATTTATTCAGTCAACTGGCAGACTATTTTTGTCACTGAGAGCATATGAATAACGCAAATCAATTAGCGCTGTATTTTTTTAAAAAAAAGACAAGGGGAAATCAGGGCATTGATACAGTTGCCATAAATCTGTGGTCTTTTAATAATTTAGTATGCAGAATTCTGATTTGGCGTTGAACCTTCTAAATTCATTGAATTTAGTGGGTGGGGCAACAGGGTTGTGACATAATGCAAAACGCTCATGTCACTGTCAATTTTCAGGGCCTGCCAATCATGTCTGCAGACTGAGATTGTTAATATTGTTAAGACCGAAAAGATCCCAAAACGGAACAGCATCACTGAAATTTTAGCTTCTTAGGATCTTAAAGGGGACCAAGCTCATCCTATCCTGGGAAGTTTTGAAGTACAGATAGTCAGATAACAGATGAACTGAGTTGGAAGGGACCTTGTAGGTCATTTAGTCCGCCCCCCTGCCCAAGCAGGAGACCCTACACCATTTCTGATAGATGGGAGTCCAATAGGAATAGAATAGAATAGAATATAGAATATAAATAGAATAAGAAATAGAATAGAATTAGGAATAGAATTAGGAATAGAAATAGAAGTGGGGAAGATTTTTATTTTTTTAAATATTTGTTTAAAATTATTTTTAATAATCTGATTTCCGGGTGGGGGAGGCAGCGAAGGAAGGCAGAAGGGACTCGCGACGCAACGCCGCGCGCCCCTCTATCTTTTTTAAACAGCTCTCTCGGCCACCCGGGAGGCGCGAGTGCGCAGGCTCGCCGTGACGTCACCCCCCGTCCCGCCCAGAGGGCCTCCGCGCGCCCAGCTTTCCCTCACGAGGGGAGGGAGGGCGCTGAGGCGGGCCGAGGGGCGGAGAATGGGGGCGGCGCGTGGCGGGCTCCGCGCCGGCGGCCGCCTTCGGCCGGATTCGCTTGCCTGGAAGCGCCCGCGGCGAGCGGCGACGACGACGGCGACAGCGGCGGGAGGCCTGTGAGGAGGCCCACCGCCGAGGCGCTCCGACTTAGCAGCGGAGGAGGAGGAGGAGGGGCCTGGGCGCGAGGGTGAGTGACGTCAGCAGGAGGGGCGGGCCCGAGCGATGGAGGGGCAACAGGCTGGGACAGAGGGGAAAGTTGGCTTCCCCAACCTGGCGCCCGCGATCCCCTTCCCCGTCAATGCAGTCTGGTCTCCTCCCCCCACCTCCCCAGGGACGCTGGATCACAACTCCCATCATCCACCCAGCTAATACCAACCAGGCTTTACCCCCCCCTTCTCCAAGGGGCTCATCCTGCCCATCATTGCATTGCACACACAACACACACACACACATACAACCTGCCTGGTTAGTTTTCACCTTTGCTGTTGGACCACAACACCCATCATCCACCCAGCCAACACCAACCGGGCTTTCTCCCCCAAGCTAAGGGGCTCATCCTGCCCACCATTGCATTGCACTGCATTGCATTGAATTGCATGCACACACACAACCTGCCTGGTTACTTTTCAGCTTTGCTGGGGCTGTTTTGTTGCATGAAGCGCAACTCCAAACCTGCTTAGTTAGTCAAGGGTTCCGCAAACCATGATGGGAATGAGTTCAATCCCCAATTAAACGTGTTGTGTAATGTAAAATGCTGCCTTTCTTTTTTCCTCCTCCTCCTCCGACTGGGATTTGCATCAACTGAGCCCAGCCAGCCTGTGTGTGTAGTTATGAAACGTGGTTGCGTTATATAATTCCTGACATTCAACTTTCTCGCAATGCATTTTCAAATGTACCGGATGATAACTCTTTAACGTAAGTCATAATTGACATCCCAAAGGTGCTTTTTTTCCCAAAAGATGAGTGGATTTTCTTGCTTCTTTTTAAAAAAATTGAAAAACATTTCGCTTCTTATCCGGGAAGTTTCTTCAGTTCAGAAGTGAAAGGTTTTCAAAGAATTTTTTTTTAAAAAAACTAAGAAAGTCCAGTTGTCTTTTGGGGGAAAAAACACACCTTTGGGACAATCAAGACCTGGATGATTGAGAATCTTCATAGATAATAATAATCAATATATTTGACACCTTCAAACAAGAACATCTGCCTTTTCAGATCCTTGGGAAGGACTTAATAGGTGGATAAAAATGCCAAATCCAGTCTAAACATCTGCCTGACTGTGTGAAAGACCATAATAAATGATATAAGGATATAAATGAAATAATGGATTTCCATTCCATTATGGAATGGTTATAGGCACACCTTTGGATTAAATATAAGATATAATGTAGATTGGAGGGATGTACCATGTTGATCCTAAACGTATTAGTTTTATGTTTACTCTTTTTTGATTGTTTATTACATATTGATCTAGAGAAAGCTTAGGATGATAATGAAATATAAAGTAAAATAAAATAGGTGGTAAGCTGAAAATGAAATAATAGGGGATAAAGAGTTGAAAATATATGTGTGGATGAAATGATATAGACATTGAACTAATGAATTGAAATATGAAATGGAAATTTATTTAAAGATCAGTGGAAGATTTGAGGTGATATTAAATAAGATAGGTGGAAATGTAATTATGACTATGTGTAAATGTAATCTGGAACTACGTTGCTCATGTGAAGAGATATGTTAAAAACAAAAATAAAAAATCTTTAATTAAAAATAATAATAGTGGATTTCCAGAAAAGAGGTGCCATGTCCAAAGTCTTTTGCAAGCTTTCTTGTGCATCATTTCATAACTGGTTCTATCCTTTGTTTCATTGCTTACAAAATAATGGATGTTCTTGGACACCTATCAGATTTTCTTTACTCTGTTGTTTTGACTCTTAAAAATGCAGTCTAATCATTTTTGGCTCTTTTGTTAGACCTGGAATGTTTGCAGAAAGAACGAGAATGTTATCTTAAAAATTCACAGTCCAATAAATAGGATGTTATAACACAACCGGTTATATGACTAGATTCACAAAAGAAGCAAAAGCCAGCACTTTTTGTCAAATATCCTTTTCTATCTCTTTAAAGTGTATTTTTTTTTTAAATTAAAATAAACTTTATTAAACATTAAAAAGTATTTACACATTACAAAACATTTAGATTAAAAACAAAACCAAGATGAAAGAACATAACCAATAAACATAAAACATGCACATATACATTTCTAATTGCTTAAACGGTGTATTCCTATCAGATTATTTTCTAATACTTATCTCCTCTATCTGGTTAATACTCCTATTATAATCTCTATATATTTTCCCTTCCCTGTCCTATTCAATTGCTGGTTTGTATCTTTTATCCAATTATACCAGTTTTCCCAAACTGTAAAATATTTTGAGTCTTTTATCCTTTAATTTTGAGTGAGTTTATCCATTTCCGTGCAGTCGTAGATCTTCTAAAGTGTATTATTTTATTTGGGAGTTCAACCAGTCATTTAAAGAAAGTAAATACTTACAGTGCTTTCAGCAGTAAGACTTCAAAATTCGATGGGGTACAATTAATAAAGGGAGAATTCTAATCCATAAATGGACAAATTGAAATTAAGAGCCTATTTGTAAGAGACAACAGTCATTGAGCAAGTGATAGAGATACCCATGTAATAGATAATGGGAATGCTATAGATGTATCTTATCTTACCTTTTAGAAAAATTAGAATAACAGAGTTGGAAGGGAAATGTGTATACTGAACACACAACTGTTTGCAGTTTCATAGTACAAGTATTATGCAAAAAACCAATAACCATTAAGTGGAATTTTGTTGAGCTGGTCATTTAGCAAACCAGACAGGAATTGTGTTACCATCTGCCTTGGTAGGGGGTGAATAAAATCTGCAAGACTAAATCCAACAAGTCCAAAATTTCAAAGATGACTTAAAGCAAGGCTGTTGAAAAAAAATTGTAATATTTGGGGTGTGTAGGGATGATGACTCACTTGAAGCTAACCCTGATTACCTCATGTCTTGGGAGAACTGAGAGCCATAACATCATTTGCTATTGGCTGTATACACTTTGTGCATCTCATCCATAAGTGCGTGAAAACCAGGGTTCCTAACTTAGGTTGTGTCGGCCCAGCCAATTCCAGGTTATTCAGTAAATGTGGCCCAGCTCAACCAGGCAGTTGGCTTAGCTTTAAGGAGGTTTATTCAAGTCACATGCTTAATTCCTATTCCTGATTCAAGTCACATGCCTGTTTTTAATTCCAACCACCCTTTTGTGTTTTTGAGTGGTGCAAGAAAAATAACATAAACAAGAAACCACCTTACTTAAGAGAAGGACATTTCGGTCTTGCAGTTTCCTCTTTTCTGTTTCTTGGCAAGGAAAGATTTTGCAACCGGAACAAGTGAAGAAATTCTTAAGTCCTCTCTGCCCATTTGTTTACTATGCTGTAGTTCAAATTACAAGCAGTAAGACGACGACGCCTAAAAAGCCGGAGCTGGATGACTGCAATAAAACCCAATGTCTGATTCAGTCTTCCTTGCAGTGTCATTGGATGAACTTTGGTTTTTATCACTGTACTAGCTCTATACCTGTGCTTCGCTACGAAACTATGTGGTTGGGCTTAGTTTTGGGGAGGACAATAAGGGGGGAAAATTCTGCCTCTGCCTACCAGCGTTCATTGGTATTCATCTGGCTAGCGTCCTGTCGGTGTGTGAGAGAGTGGAGGGCTGTTTGGAAATTGAAAGAGTATTTGCTAAAATTGAGCTAAAATTGAGCCAGATTGTCCAGCAGGAGGAGGAGGAGAAGGAGAAGAAGAAAGAAAGAAAGAAGAAAGAAAGAAAGAAAGAAAGAAAGAAAGAAAGAAAGAAGAAGAAGAAGAAGAAGAAGAAGAAGAAGAAGAAGAAGAAGAA
>NW_020716768.1:329305-350872 GCF_900518725.1 Notechis scutatus
AGAAGAAGAAGAAGAAGAAGAAGAAGAAGAAGAAGAAGAAGAAGAAGGGAGGAGGAGCAGGAGGAGGGAAGGAGAAGAAGAGGGAGGAGGAGGAGAAAAGAAGAGGAAGAGGAGGAGGAGGAGAAGAAAAAAAGGAGAAGGAGAAGAAGAATTCTTTGTTGGCCAGTGAGGAAACTGAAAACTGAATTTCCAGCCAATAATAAACAGCTGTGCGTTCTTGTAAAGGTGCTCGAAATGGCGCAGAGAAAAGTTGGCCAGCAGAAGAAGAAGAAAAATGGCACATTCTCCAGTTATCTCCTCTTTTGTCTGCCTGAGGGAGGATAAAAATAGAACTGAATGGTTTAGGGCGGTAGATCTGCATCTTTGACAAATTGTATAAAAGGATGAATAAACCACTTCATTTGCAAAAATAAAAAAAATGAAATAAAAGAGAGGTCCGTGGCAAGATCAAGTCCCCGTTTGTTGTTCTTTTTCTGAACGTCTCTTTGTTTCCTCCTGATGGGAGAATTCAAGCAATTTCTTAAAAGGATTCAGAAGAAAGACAGGATCTTTCAGGGAATATTTTCCTGGCCCCGTTGAGAATAGCATTTGATGTGGCAATGCGTGAACTAACCAACTGGGCTTAAACTGCCAAGCTTGTATCGATAGTCCTCGACTTGCAACAGTTTGTTTAGTGACTGTTTGAAGTGACATAAGGCACTGGAAAAAGGGAATTACGGTTGTCTTCCACACTTACAGCTGCCCTGATTCACTTAATGAACGCAGCAAGAAAGCTTGTAAAAGGGGGCGGAACTCGTTTAAATGTTTCACTTAGCGACAGAAATATTGGGCTCCACTGTGGTCGTAAGTCGAGAACTCCCCATTCTCGTTCCTAATTCTTGGCTTGTTATGAGAAGAACCATGTAATATTAAAACCACAGGCCATTCCTTAATTAATTTAACCGGCTAGTAATAAAGTAAGAGAGCTGGAAACATCATCACACAAAGGAAAGTTACGATAAGCTCAAATTTCCAATTATCTTTATGGGGGAAAAGGAGCCGATCATTGCCGGATTTTTCTCTCCTTTGAAACCTCAATGTGTTTATTCCTTTGGATTAGGTTCACATTTTTAATTTTATTTTTTTTTAATTAAAATTAAATCCTTTTATTTTTTCTGTGAATCACCCTCTATGTTGGGTATGGTAGCTCGGGTTTTATTCCTGCAACTGCCCCTGAGCTGGCAGCCATATACATTTCTTTTCATAAATAAAATAAAAACAAACAAATCTTATAGACTGGAAGTGCTGAGTTCTTAACATTGGCCAATTCTCTTCTGCCTTTTTTTTTGTGACACACAACTCCCTATTTCTGTTTTTTTTTTGGCCAGAGTGGTTCTTCATTTTACCCATCGCATAAACAAACACCGATCAAGAGAGCCAAGCGTCCTCACCATCTAATTATACGGTACTTATTTTATGGATTTGTGGATCTCCCCGCTGTGAGTGTGTGATCCCTGCCAGTTGGGTAGATCAAATCTAAAGGATTTCCTGTTTTCCTACCGGTAGTGTTTATATTTTGAGAGATGCCTGCTGTACAACAAATTTTTTAATGCACCATTGTTTTAAACTGTAAAAGGGGTCATCATCATCTTTGTTTAACAACCCCATAATCCCTTAGGGGGTGGGGTCTGGGCGACTGAATGGAGCTAGCAGAGTGTTTACTGGCCGGATGCCCTTTCTATCTCCAATGTGGAGTGTAGTTCAGCAGATATATTCTCAAATGTGCCCAGAGAGAGGAATACCTGCCTCTACCTAGGATTGAACTGTGAGAGGGTTTATGATAATAGGTTTAACTTAACTCTTTATAGCCTTATGACCTCTATTTATTATCTAGTTAATAGCAATTTCCTAACTCCTTGTTTACTATGTTTTTGCCTTTTGTAAAGCTCCTTTAAGACATGGTGTAATTTACTTAACTCTAATCTGGGCACAGGATACTTGAATTAAAAGGAGGAAAAAAGAAATGTTTGGTCTGTGGGTTTCTCATTTCAAAAAGTTGGCTCAGCTAATAGATTTTACCAAGACGCTGAAGAATATACGACTGTTGTTCTAATAAGCCAATAGTTGTTTTATTCATCTGTGAATCTGATGCAGAATTGGCAAATACTATAATAGGCAGATATAGATCTATTCCTATGAACTGTAGATCCAGTAATTTTCAAAATTATCCATTGAAAAAGGGTGGAGGACGAAAGAAAATAAATATTGATTCATTTTTTTTGTTCTCTTTATGAATATTCGGTATATTCTCCTATTGCGCAGTGAGCCTCGACTTCCTCATAAGCTCTGCGTCTCCACCCGGCCGGGAATTTTATGCTGCTTTTTGTAGATTTTTCTTCCTCAAACTCTTCACAAGATTAGCTCCCTTTAGAGTGGGACACAGGTGAATCTGAGCAATTCAGGAAGAGCAATGAAATGCTCAGGCCACAAACGCCTGCCCGTCTCCAGGTATGTCAGAACACTTACAGAGCCCCCCCCCCATTTCTTTGGGGGAGGGAACCACTCTGCGAGTTGAAAAGTCAGGGCTTAAATATTAAATATCCTTTAATGTTTCAATCATGGAGTCTTGCAGCTCCAAAACCCTCCGACCACTGCAGCATCTTCAAAAGATTAATAAACCGGGCCACGCCAGCTTAACATATTAGGTTAGCTAATGTCGTCAATCCTCCATTTCTCCTGTTGCAAGCTTAGCTTATGTTTGTGTGTCACGCTTATTGTTAATGGGGGGGGGGATTGGGGAGGTTTTGATTAGCACCATGCGGAGGCCCAGCTGTTGGGGGTTTACACACCATGGTTTTATGTCTTGGCACAGTGAGTGAAGTCAGCCAGTTGTGACTTATTCCCCGAGTCACAAATTAACCAGGATAATTACGAGACGTGAGCTGGGGGGCGGGGGGAACCACTTATTTAATCCGATGGTTGTAGCTTTTCAGGAAACTTCAGGCTACAATCTGGCAAGTCTTCAGTTAAGCAGATCATTCATCATAGACACTGTGAAACATCTGTCTTGCAGGAAAGGTCGTAAGACGAGGCCAAACTCACTTAACACGTGGCTCTCTGAGCAACAGAAATGTTGGGCTCCATTATGGTTGTAAGTCAAGGACTAGCTGTACTGAAATACATTGTTATCTGGCAGGGTGTGTGAATGATGGGGTGAACTGAGGATTTCTTTCTTTCTCTCTCTCTCTCTCTTACACACACACACACACACACACACACACACAGAGGTTATGCTCAACCAAAGCCAGATTTACTGCAATATTTACTTTCACACTACTACCCAGTTTAGCAATTGCACTATGGAAAAATTAAGAACGGCACAGAATCAGTGCCATGTCTTGGCCGTCGACATGCCAAGCCATCTAAACTCCAAATGCCAGCTCAGAATAACACTGTCTTAACTAACTTGAGGTGGGACACAGTGGCTAAGACGCTGAGCTTGTCGATCAGAAAATTCGGCGGTTCGAATCCCTAGCGCCGCAGAATGGAGTGAGCTCCCGTTACTCGTCCCAGCTTCTGCCAACCTAGCAGTTCGAAAGCATGCAAAAAAATGCAAGTAGAAAAATAGGAACCACTATTTTGGTGGGAAAGTAATAGTGTTCTGTGCACCTTCGGTCTTTAGTCCTGCCGGCCACATGACTACGGAGACGTCTTCGGACAGCGCTGGCTCTTTGGCTTTGTAACGGAGATGAGCACCACCCCCTAGAGCCAGAAACGAGTAGCATGTAGGTGCAAGGGGAACCTTTGCCTCTTTAACTAACTTGCAGGTGGCTAGTAGGATGTTAGTGCAAGGTGTGAACACTTCTCTTGTTTGAAGGGGTCCGAACATGGTCTGTCCCGGGTCTCTTAATGCCTTGATGATACCGATAATCCTTATTTTTCAATCTTGAACAATGCTCAGTGGGAGGTGGAAGACACAATAGGTTTAAAGATGGTATTAAATCTCACCGAATGCTGACTGAGGAATTCCGAGAATTGAAATCCACACGTAGCCAAGGCTGAAAAACACTGAATAAACCATAAATATAGGTTGGTATTTGTATCTGGTGGCTGATAAAGGAAAAATATCTGCAGCTCAGGATTAAAAGGAGGGTTAGTGGTTTTCTTGCAGACATTTCATTACCCAACTAGGTAACATCATCAGTGCTATTAGCTAAGATAATGAAACGGCCCGCAAGAAAAAACAACCATTTTGGTCAGAGAGCACTAAGGACCCCTTATCTGGAGGCTGTTTAACAGGAAATTAACTTTAGTCTTTGGTATCTATAAATCAAAATATTTCTCTCAGATTTGTCTGTATCCATACTTCCTTTTCCTTCCTGATAACATTTCGTATACCAAGCTAAATTGGCAAATCATTCTTACATTGGATAAAAATAGACACTGGTCAGAAACTTGCACCAAAACTGTCCTTTTTGTTGTAGCTGAAGAATTAGGAAATTTTGGGAGATAGCACTGTCTTAAGATGAGAGGGTGGTTTCCAAAAAAAGGAAAAAACAACCTCCACAGGGGGTGGGGAATTTCCAAATTTCTGATCATTCACCACTATTTTGACTTCTTTTTTCTTTTTTTTACTTCTGGCTCTGATTTATTTTTTAAATCGGCGGTTTGAAATGCAAGCACTGATGTATTGGGGCTGTGCAATCACGGTTTGAAACAATGACATCGCTAGCTGGTTTAGACTGAAGGAAAGGCAAATTAGAGATACAGGTGGTCCTCGGCTTACGACCAACAACTGAGCCCCAAATTTCTGCTGCTTAAGCTAGATGATCGTTAAGTGAGCCTCTGCCATTGTTAAGTTAGTCGGACAATCGTTAAGTGAATCCGACTTTCCCCATTGATTTTGTCAGAAGGTCACAAAAGGGGACACTGTGCAACCGTCATAAATACGAGTCAGTTGCCAAGCATCTGACTTTTGATCACGTGACCCTGGGGATGCTGCCATGGTTTCAAGTGTGAAAAATGGTCATAACTTAACTTTTTTGCAGTAATGATGCTGTAACTTCAGTCACTAAATGAACTGTCATAAGTCAAGGACTACCTGTGCCATCATGGTTTGAAACGAGGATGTCGCTCGCTAGCTTAGCCTGAAGGAAAAGCAAATTTGAAACACACATGCAAATACAATACCTAGAGTGGTGCAGTGGCCTTAGAGGTGGAGCTCTCACCTCACAATCAGGAGACTGTGAGTTCAATCCTAGGTAGAGGCAGATATTTCTCTCTCTGGGAATATATCTGCTGAAAAAAGACTCCACACTGGCGACAGAGAAGGGCATCCGGCCACTAAACACAGCTCCATTCAGTTGCCCAGACTCCACCCCACAAGGGATTATGGGGTCGTTAAAAGATGATTGATTGATTTCTTTATTGGCCAAGTGTGATTGGACACACAAGGAATTTGTCTTGGTGCAAATGCTGTCAGTGTACATAAAAAGAAAAGATACATTCATCAAGAATTATAAGGTACAACACTTAATATAGTCATAGGGTGCAGTAAGCAATCAAATCATACTAGGAAACAATAAGCAATCAGTGATGATGATACAAATACAATACCTAAATGCATGCAGAAGCTTAAATTCTGAGTTTTCTGGGACATGAACCCAAAAGTAATTATAAATTTTATTTCTTTTCTTTTCTTCCTCTCCTTTCCCTCCATCAAGTTCCTTCTCAACATGGAGTTGCAAGCAGAGGCATTTGGCCCAGCTGGGGAAGACTTAAGCCCCGGCACCATGTGCTACCAATGCCCCACCTGTCACGCTGATGAGGAACGGAGCTGTACGAATTCCCTGCGAGGACGGACAAAGACGCGGAGTTTGTCTGCTTCTCCTGCCCTGTGCAGCACCAAAGAATTCAGGTACCACATGACAGCATGATCCAAGATCACGCAATCACGGGAGGCTTTTAGTGGTGATCTCGAGATAAGCTCCTGAGCTATGAATAATCATCCTGAACGGATCTCTCAGAGGGCAGGGCCCAGCCCAATTCTCCCTTCATGATTGTCCCCTGATTAATTGTACCATCCAGTCATTTAAAAAACACACTGTTCTGATCAAGGCTTCCCGAGACTGTAATTAAGAACACGCTTAGTTAAAACAACTCTTGTTTTTATGTTCATTCCCAGCTGGTAATGAGTCCCAGTCCCTCGAGATAAGCACCCACCTTTCTCTCCTTTGAATTGCTGCCAACAACTAGAGTGCCAAATGAATTATAAAAAAACCAACCAAAGTACAAAGTCCACACAGAGCTTCAAGGTTTAATCCTAACAGAGCGAATGACTTTGCTTAGTGGCTTAAAAAAACTTGGCAACTTTGAGATTTGGACTTCAACTCCCAGAATTCCCCAGCCAGCCATGCTCCCCTCTCCTCCATGAAACCATCACGGGCTGGACACCCTAGGCTGTAAATCTCGGGTTTGTAAACCAACAGCGAGGTTCTGACAGCAGGCCAGGATGAAGCACTGGCGCGAAACCCATCCATTTGGGGGAAACGAAGAAACCAACGGCGCTTTGCTTATAAACCATGTTCTAATGTATGGCTCCTCCCCAAACTTTTCAATCCTTTTTTGCATCCCGCAAACCGCTTTTTTTTTTTCCCCCTGTAAGAAAAAGTCCCTTTTTCAGTATTTGATTTCCTCTTGGTTTTGTTTCTTGATCCCTTTGCAAACAGTTGAGTAAGGTGGGAAGGTTTGGGCTTCGGCTTTGTGGAAACCCTGATGCAAATAGAGAGAGGCTGATGCAGGTACACGGAGCCGTTAACTCTTTGACATCACCATCATCCCGTTACTTAAGGCGATAATCCCCCCCCCCGGGGAAGCGATTGGTGTCATTGTGACACGGTTCTTCTTCGCTGGTTCAAGAAGATCTGCCTTCTGTATACGTGAGAGCAGACCTTACCTAAGAGCCCCTGAGCTAGTCGGAGGAAGCTGCAGAAGAAAGGAAATAAATCCGTGTTATGGAATCTCAGCCTCAAAGATTTTCTCTGGACCGTTTTAAAGCAGCCTTCGAAATCATCTGTGCAGAATTACTCCGTAGCAGCTGTATTACTCTTTTTTTTAAAAAAAAATTAAAATAGGCTGTGAAGCTAATTAGGCAGCCAGTTTGGTTTAGTCTAGTAGGTAAGGCACCAGGTTAGAAACCTGGTGGGTGACTTTGAGCTAATAAGACATTTTCAGCCCAGCCCAGAGTTGTTGTGGGGAAAAGATAAGGAAGGTTTGTGGGATACATTTGCCACCTTGAGTTATTTGTAAAAATAATAAAGGCAGGATAGATTAGGAGAGGGTAGGGTAGGATAGGATAGAAGAGAAATAATAGGATAGAAATAGAATAGAAATAACATAATAGAATAAATAGAATATAAGATAGGAATGGATAGAATAGAATAGAATACATGAAGAATAGAATAGAAATAATAGAAATAGAATAGAAATAAAAATAGAAATAGAATAGAATATAGGATACAATAGGATAGGAATGGATAGGATAGAATAGAATAGAAATAATAGAATAGAATATAGGATAGGATAAGGATAGGGATAGGAAAGGAAAGGACAGAACAGAATAGAATATAAAATAGAGTAGAATAGAAATAGAATAGAATAGAATAGAATAGAATAGAATAGAATAACAGAGCAGAACAGAACACAATACATAAAGTCAAATAATAGCATGTTTTTCCAGGCTGACAACAGAGAAAGGAATTCCCTTCACGAAAAGAAAGGAACTTATGAACAAAGGGGTTTTAGGAGGAACCTTGAAGATTATCTAGTCCATCCCCCTGCATTATTGATTTCCAACAGGGCAATTCAGTTTGTGTTGCTTTGATCCTCAGCCCGGAAAGCAGTGTGTAAACCCGAGCTTTGGGTTTTCAGACCACGGGGATGTAAAAAAAAACAAAAAACCTCATCCTGAGGGCCTCTGCCTTGCCATACAAATGCACACTCACACGGACCTCTGAGGCATTCCTTATTTGCGGGGACATAATAAAGGAGGTGGTGTGGGTTGACTTCAAACGTGCAAGGAAAAAAAAACCAAAACAAAAGATCTGTTGTCCAACTCTGACCTTGGCCGCAAAGACCAAGGGTGGGATCAAGCTGGCAGAGAAAGTGCTGGCCTGCGTTGGGAGAAGATTTGATAAGACCACCTGCTTCAAAAGCTGTCCCTGCCTTAAGATACCAGGTTCTGCCGTGCAAAATTTCTAAAAACCAGCATAAACCTCCTTCTTTTCCCAGGCATACCTGGACAGCCCTTTAATGATTTATTTTTATTGATTACACACACACACACACACACACACACTTCTACAGTCTGCCAATCTCTCGCGGTGACTCTGGGCAGCGTAAACAATAAAACAAAAAGCAGATAACAGCCAAAATAAATTAAAAAGATTCCTAAACTGGCCCCCCACAAATACATTTTTAAAAAGTCCCAATCAGTTTGGAGGTGCAGGCAGTGCCCAAAACACACACCCCTCTGGTCCATGGAAAAAAAAAAACCCTCCACAGAACCTGTCCCTGGTGTCCAAAAGGTGGAGAGCCACTGCCCTAGTTGATAGGACCCATAACATGCCTCCTCTGCCAGATCTCGTGGGATTGGGTTGGTATAACTGGGGAGAGGCAGTCCCCCCAAATACCCTAGCTAGCCCCATGCCAGGTAGGGCTTTAAAAAGTCACAACCAGCGCCGGAAACAAGCTGACAGCTCAGACGTACCCTGTGTTCTTCATCCATTGCTGCAGGTGACAGGTGAAAAGGTTAGGGACAGGTAATTTTTCTTAGTCCCCCGGGGCGAAGAAATATCACCTCCTGGTGACCACAAGGCATGCCGTTCACTTGGTTCATTTAGATTGCTAATCTCCCCGTGAGGATTATTGGAAATGGGGGCGGGAAATGCGGACAGGTTTTGTAAGGCTGCCTGACTCACAGATGCTGGTAGGTTTGTGCCGGTAATCTGCTTTAATTGCCGTGACATAAGGCGGAAGGATGGCCCCCACTGATCTTCCCCCCCCCAAAATAGCCCTGAATTGCTTGGATTGTGACACCAAACAGTTATGCACATTTTAAAATCCCATTGGACGTATTCACTCGTCTTGAACCATATTTCCATCCAAAGCCAAGTACTCGGAGGTCAAATCCGTGCCAAAATTGGGATCCACCCCAGAACAGTAGCCACACCTGGAGATCTCTGTGAGCAGTGAACCATTGTTTTTGCAACATCTAAACAACTCCAGGGATGTCTTTAAAATTGTTTTAATGATCGGGAATCACACGGTTTTATTTCTTTTCCTGGTGGGCTGGAACAAACCAAAATGGCAGCTCTTGTTTTGTCAGCTCTGAATATTGTAAAAATGCGCCACTTTTGTTGCGCCAGGACAACCTGTTCTAAAATCCCTCCTTTGGAGGTAACCTTCTGTCGGAACAACAACTGACAGAAATTTCTAATTCGTGGTCAGAAATTCTTGTGGCACCATACCTGCAACAGGAATGAAGAAAGCATTTTGAGAGATTACAACGTTCCTAACTGAAAACTTCTATTTCCACCCCCAGCAGGAACATTCGGATGGTGACACCGGATGTTTCAACCTTGCAGGAAATGGCCTCTTTTGCCATATTTTATTTACCGTTCGTTCTTTTCTTGGCGTTCTTTTATTCTTCCACATGTTGATTTCTCCTGATATCTTACTTACGCCAATGTTTCTCGACCCTGGCGCTTTACAGACGGGTGGGCTTCCACTCCCAGGATTCCCCAGCTGCCTGGGGGAATTCTGGGAGTTGAAGTCCGCCCATCTGTAAGCTGCCAAGATTGAGAAATACTGAATTAAGCTGCAAACTATAGTTTCCAGGGGTTGGATTCTCCTGCACATCCTTAAAGTCAAACTCACCACATTGTCTTGGCGTGATGGGAACCCATTCTGTAGACTAGAAACCGATGCTCTTTTTTTAAGTCCTCGAAGACAACGCTGCATCTTTTTGAGATGTTAGGAAGTAAATCCTGCCGTTTCTCTTCCTAGGAGGACACGTTCCTTACATGGACCATGCCCAGTCACTACCTTTGGACCAAAAGCTTGCATGTTGCAGAACCCGCAAGCCATCATGTAAGTAGAAATTTCCTCTTGTCTTCTTTATCTTTCCAGGAAGAAAGGCCGATTAAATTAAGGAAATGTCGCAGAGGATTCCAGACACCTTGATCTAAATGATATAATTTGTTTGTACTTTGCTTGGTTAAACACAGCGGCTCCTTAAACAGTTTCCTTGTTTTTCTCCCATAAAAGCTCTGATTCACTCCTTTAAGTGCTTTGCAAAGATGGATTTATATGTCTTTGATCGTGTCTATAAAAGGGCAACTGAGACACATTTGTTTCTGAATGGAGAGAAGGTGGTAACTGATTATCGAGGTGTGGTTTGTCCAGGTAGATGTGATGTCTTCTGTTGTCTACGGAAGACTTGGCTTGAGTTCCATGTTTTGGAATAAGTTTTGGAGAACTTGACCTCACGAATTTTTCAACAGAAAGGGCCTCAGAAGTAGATTGGCTCTGACCAAAATCCTCTCCCAAAAGGGACATTTAAAATGGGATAAGGTAAACTCACTATATTAGACTCATATATACTATATTATACCTAATAACGGTGGCTAGAATCGTTTTTGCACAAAATTGGAAACAGGACAATACTCCCATAGAGAGTAGGGTGATTAAAAAGGTGCTTGAATGTGCAGAGATGGACAGACTAACGATGGAATTAAAAGATAAGGGAGAAATGGAATATTACATGATTTGAGACATATGGTATGAGTGGTTAGAGAATAGATGTAAAGACTAGATATAAAGGTTACTCAAGAGCGACAGGAAATTGTGTGTGTGTGTGTGTGTATTGTGAAAAGGCAAAATATATATGTAAGAATATTACAAGAATAGTACATAAGAGGAAAGGAAGAAAAATGAAAATACTAGTGTGTAATTATGAGTCATACCGATACTGAAGCGGTGTAAAGATTGGAAATGTGGTGTAAATGTTGGAAAATGTGTAATAAAAATCATTTATAAAATAAGATGGGATGAGGTATGTGTACATAAGCGTTTCGACTCGCATTGAAAAGGATTGTACATTTCCCATTGCCTGTCACCTTGCATATACTTTGGCAATATTCAGCGGCATATTTACAGTGGCCCTTAGAGTGAACAGGAATTAAGACAGGTCCATGGAGTGAGTGGACAACTTAGAAGGTCGTTTAATTGATTTTCCTACACAACGTCGAGGGGTTGGTTGGTTTGCAATCGTGCTTATAGAATTGTATGATTCTCGCATTCAGTTTTCTTCGGCTGCTACCGAGGGACTTCTTTGATATAACAGCTTTTTTCTGACTACGAGTCTCCAAACATTTAGGGGGCGTAACCTTGATCTCTAACCAAAAACCTAGTCGGCAGGCCGTGGTGGGAGTTGTCGACAGATGTTGGCAAAGTCAAGTTTGGGAAGGAGGTTGCGTTCATGAGGTCAGTCATGAATTTGGGAAGAGGAGAGAGAAACATTCGTATGTCACTTCAGCCTTTCAGTGTAGAAGATCCATAAAAAAATTGTTTAATCATGAGTTGAAAAGCATCACTTCTTCTTTAGCTCTGCCAGCTGCTAACTTTGTTTGAAATGGGGAAACAGTTGGGGGGAAAATGGTGCAGTATTTTCAGCCTGTAGTTCCAGTCATTAAGAGAGGCTGGTCAGCACGGTTGGCGTGAATGCCCATTCTTATTTTTTAGCATGTATTAGGCATTAATGAAAAGGTTTTATACCTTTGTATAGGGACGCGGTGGCTCAGCGGCTAAGACTAAGGAATTGGAATATTGAAATATTAGTCTAGGATTGAACTATTAGTCTAGTTCTCCTGTTTCTTAAAGAGGTTGTTGGTTTAATATGATGAGGGCTAGGTGGTATTCAGCAGGTTCTGACCAGTTCTGGAGAACCGGTAGTGAAATTTGAGTCGTTCGGAGAACCGGCCAATCCCATTTCTGACTGGCCCTGCCAATCCCATCTATTCTCTGCCTCCCATTGAGTCCCAGCTGATCGGCTGGGTCTTCTTTGGTTGCCCTGCACAGGAGAACGGAGCTGGAAAGCAGGTTAGTGGGGCGGGGAGGGAATGGGGATTTTGCAGTATATCCTTCTCCTGCCGTGCCCACCAAGCCACGCCCACAGAACTGGTAGTTTAAAAAAAAAATGAATCCCACCACCGTGTAGAATCTTGTTTTGTGTTTAGGGTCATCAGTCAGTAAAACTTTGCAAGCTGGTAACAGGGCTTGTGGGGAGGAAAAAGTCTGTAGAACTTTAATCAGCCGGTAGAGAAAATTCTGCATTCAGTGGTTTTGTTTGGTTTCAGTTCCGTGGATTTCGTTCACATAATGCAGCAGATTTTCCTGTAGCTTTACGTCACTTTTGGCAGGTCTGCTTTCACAGTGAATGGGAGTCTTCGGCGTAATAGACTATAAATGTCTGACTTGAATTATACTTGTTGAAGTTTGATGGCTTTGGCCTGAAGTCGCCTTATTCCATCTCTTGCCTGGATGAAATTTGAGTTCAGGTATATTCCCTTGTTTTGTAAGCCGGAAAATCCAGCGACCGGGGAAAAAATGGGTTCAACCCACCGGACACTAGCTGAAAAAAAGCAAATAAAAATAACTTTGCGACGGGACCTGCTCAAGGTCTGAATTGTTTTTTTTCTTTCCATCCCTTGAATTTTCCAGAGATGGAAACCTTGGAAATTCTCAAAGACCCATCTCATCCTGGGCACCCTTTTTTTTTTTTTAACTATTACCATCTGGCAGACGGTACAGGATAATAAAAACAAGGACAGATAGGCTGAAAAACAGCTATCCCTCCGCAGATCTTGGATAAAACCTGGTTCCGTGCTAATCTGCTGGGGAAGCCTGGTTAGGTGAGCAGTGAAGTCAAATTGAGGCTAATTTCAACAGCGTAGCCTCAGCCACCCAATGCCAGCTACATTCTCACAATCCGGGGAAGTTATTTGGGCCAAACCTACCCACCCCCCAAACTCCGTTGCTTTCTGCAGCTGCTGGGTCTTGCTCTCCCACTCCCCTGGGAAAGTGCCAGCTTTGAGCAGGTTGTTAGATCAACTCTGATCCACTCCTGGGGGTTTGGCATCTTGGTTTGTTCTGTTTGTCCCCCCCCCCCCCCTTGGCAATTTAAACTTCATTCTCCCATTTCTCGGCTCCTTCGAAACAATTCACGACGAAGGCAAGGACGCAAAGCAAGCCGAATCGGGGTCATAGAGAGACAAGACAGGGTTAATATTTGTTGACTCGCCAAGCTACGTAATCCGTGTCCTTCGTTTCTTCCCCTCTGAGTCAATTGTGGTTTAACTTGATTCCCCCCTCCCCAAACTCCCCCAATCTGCATCCGCAATCCCGTGCATTCATTTTAAGGGACTGGCTTCTTATAAATTGGACAATGAGCTGATTTGCGCTCCTTCCCATTCCAGCTGGGGTTTTTTTTCCTTTCTAATTCCTGCGCTTTTGCAGATTGCAAAAAAAGAAAACAGAAAAAACCAACAACAACCCACCTACCCACAAATTCCTTGTGTGTCCAATCCCACTTGGCCAATAAAGAATTCTATTCCTATTCTCTATTCTATTCTATTTTACTTTATGTATTGTGTTCTGTTCTGCTCTGTTATTCTATTCTATTCTATTCTATTCTATTCTATTCTATTCTATTCTATTCTTATTCCTATTCTATTCCTATTCCTATTCCTATTCCTATTCCTATTCCTATTCCTATTCTATGTACACTGAGAGCATTTGCATCAAGACAAATTCCTTGTGTGTCCAATCACATTTGGCCAATAAAAGAATTCTATTCTATTCCATTCCGTTCTATTCTATTCTATTCTATTCTATTCTATTCTATTCTATTCTATTCTATGTACACTGAGAGCATTTGCACCAAGACAAATTCCTTGTGCGTCCAATCACACTTGGCCAATAAAGAATTCTATTCTATTCTATTCTATTCTATTCCTATTCTATGTACACTGAGAGCATTTGCACCAAGACAAATTCCTCGTGTGTCCAATCGCACTTGGCCAATAAAAGAATTCTATTCTATTCTATATCTGCACAACAGAGCAAAGACCCCGAAGCTGACCAACCTCCCAGCAAGACAAAGAGAAAGGAACAATACTGACTCAGTCCCATTTTGCCAACACCCAACACACACACACACACACACACACACACACACACCTCCCTCCGTTCCAGGTGACAGGCGCTCCCGTGGTTTGGGAGCCCACGGGTTAAAGGCAGGCTTGTCACTTATTCAACTTTGGACTCACATCACTCGGGTTTTTTTTTTTTTTTATTTTAATCACCAGGTTAGGACAGCTGAGACGTAGGTGCTCCTCCTCCTCCTCCTGGGATTGTACAATATGATAATGTGTGCTGAGATTAATCCACTGGCCAAGGAGGCACCGAGAGCGTTTAATCTAGACTCGAAAAACCGAGTGTGAAACATCCAGGAGGAGGAGGGGAAAAAACCAAGAACGGGAGGTTGTTAGGAGGAAAGAACAGCTGAGCGATTTGAACTTTCCGGCTTCGTTTCACACACCCTTTTCTTTCAGTTTTGGATTTCTCTGGCTATTTTTAAAAAGTCCACACCGACTTCTCCAAATTGTTTTCTTTTCCTCCTCGAGAATCCCAAGCTGCCTGTTTGAGGAGGCAGTAGCCGGCCTCGCCATCTCTCTTTTTCATCGGAAACTCCGACATGAAGCCGAGGACAGTTGTGGTTTGTTATGCAAAGACTCAGCTGAGGTTGATGAAAACTTGTTTGTAAAACCACTCTTGTTCGTGCAACAAGCAGCTGGAGGAGCAATAGGATTTTTTTTTTAAAAAAAAAAAATACTTAACACCGAGCACTTTTTTCTTTTCTTTTTTTTCTTTTGGAAAAAAAATATATTTTATGATTTGAGAGGTCCTGGATAATTCTTTAACGGTGGGCTTTTCCCAAAAAAAACAGCAATAATAAAATAATAATACAAATTAAAAAATGGAAGTCGGACTTCAGAGCGCTGGGTTTTGTCTAAGGTAGCTGTTTGGCTCCCAAAAGATTTATTTCGAGGCTCATTCCTGCCTTTGGGTTCACCGTGTGCCTGGGAGAGAAGAATGAAAATTTTTCAGCACTGTTCCTTTGGTCGGGCAACCTGGAAGTGGTGAGTCTTGGGAGGAAATTGTTTTGAGTAGAAAATAGTAGAGAAAGCGAAGAGAAAAGGATTTTGATTTGAGTTTTTGGCAAGGAGATCCTCCGAAGGGGTTAATTATCACCGGGCTGGTTTGTCTTAGAAAAAGTTACTCAAGTTACTGAAAAGCTGGGATGATCTTTTCGAAATGCTGAATCACAGTTTTCCTGGTTCCACCTTGAAGTAAACTGCAGGTTAGGATGAAAATACTTTACAGGGTAAAAGTTCTCCGAAGTACAGTTTCTAATTCTCTTTTCTTTCTTTTCATTATTTCCCAGTCTTCCTTCCTTTCCTCCCTCCCTCCCTTCCTCTCTTTCTTTCCTTCCCTTCCTTTCCTCCCTCCTTCCTTCCCACCCTCCTTCCTTCCCTTCCCTCCCTCCCTTCCTTCTGGATTTTTCTGATTGGAAGTATATAAGGAGCATCATGTAAAAACTTTAAAACCAAGTTCAATGTTCTGTGTTTTGTTTTTAAGACAAATGTTTGTTAATTTCTTTCTTTTGTCGTGTTTGTGGTGTTGTAGCCTGCCTGTCTTCTGTGCAGCTTTAAAGTTGGGTTTTATAATCACCTTTTGGAGGTTATGTAAGGTGGTAGAGAGATGGCTTAGGATTTATCCCGAGTTCATTGCCAAAGCCTTTCTGGCTTTCTTAGAAACACAAAAAACAAATTTATGTCCAGATTGGAAGTCTTGCTTTAAGAGAGCAGATAGGCTACTGATTTATTTTTAAACATTTGTCTCCTGCTTTTTACTGATAAAACAGCCAGGGAAAATATTTGTCTAATATTTTGTAAGTGTTAACTTAATGGGAATGATTCTAAATTGCAACACCACATTTAGTTAATTGTTAATATAATATAGAGAGAACTATATACTGTAACTCAGTGAAGAATTCTGTATTCCTGCCCTAGAAATCATGGGTTTAGTTTAATAGAATTTTTACAGGTATATGAGATAAATAGATTAGATAAATAGATTAGATTAGGTAGGTAGGTAGATAATAGACACAGACAGACAGATAGACAATTTGCCACTGTAGAAATACTATATATATAAATATAAATATATGTATGTATGTTTAATTACCACTGCTAGCAAAGTTCACATGGAATCCCCCAGTTTGCAGCCTGCAAATAAATGTCACTTTTCATCTCCCTTTAAGAAGAAACCCAGCCTAATTTCTTTCTCCACATGCAGAAAGATTTTCAACAAATACAAAGGATTAAGCGTGAAATATCTTTCCTCTTCCCTTTGGCTTGTATTCTTAAATACCCAGATTCACCCCAAGCTAAAACTTACTTTAAAAAGAAAAAGGAGAAGGAAAGCATAAGAATGCCGTTTTTTAAAATCAAGAACTGCCCCTTTTTTTTAAAAAAAAATGTGCTAAATGAAACTTTTTGCGAAGTGATAAGAAAACTGGTTTGATAATAAAAGCTCTGTTGGATTGCAAAACATTCACAACTCTAGGCTGGCCAGCTTCTCCAAAGGAGACATCAAAACCGCATGAGAAAAAAGGAGATTTTTACCACTGTGATTTGCCAGTTTTATCGAATTCTCAACTGGGACACAAAGTCCTTGGGAGAATCCTTGCATGGTTGCAACCGCTTCCTTCCCAACAAAACTTACTAACTTGATCTCAGATTCCTTGGGTCGATCCCTTCTAGGCTTAGCTACTGCTGCAGAATCTGGCTAATTATTTCACTCACCGGTGGGATTCAATTAATTGAACAACCAGGTTCTCTGCCCTCATGATTTCTGCCAACAACCAGTAACACCAAACTGCTCAGAAAGTTAACAACCGGTTCTTGCAAACTGCTGCAAACCGCTGAATCCCACCAGTGATTTCACTGTTTCAGATCGTCTCTAAGAGCTGAGTTTTAATATTTCCCTAACCTTCTTAATGGAAAGTCTGTGGTGAGATCTGAAAGCATCTAGCCATGTCCTACTTCCTTTATGGCAAGTATTTTAGGGACATGTGCTATAAACTTTATTTCATATCTTTAAAAAAAAAAACAACCACATACACACACAAATGCATCGACTCCATTTCTAGATTCTCCAAACCAGCATTGCCTTTATTGTTTGAGCAGGGGGTTGGACTAGAAGACCTCTGGGGTCCCTTCTGACTCTTGTTATTCTTTGACAGAAAGGTATGCCTTTCCTCTCTCCCCCACCCCACCTAAAATGTAGCTTATCCCCAGGATTTAAGATTACTATCCTCTGCCCTTAGCACTTGAAAACTCAGAACAGCAAGCTTCCTTGTCAACATCTCCACCCTAGAAAAGGAGCGGATTTAAATCACGTGGGATTTTTGATAACAGGCCCTGGCTTACAATAGCGCTCCTGTCTTTACGAAGCAGAGATTTTTCACGTACCATGGCGTTCGATGCTGCTTCTACCCTCTCTGCACAGTTGCTTGGCATAAGGGAGAGCTTTTGTCTTCTTATTGCTCCACTCCCAAAATGTAATTTGCGTGAGAACGGTGCGTGGGGTTAACCTGTTCAACGACCGGCAATCCAGAAAGAACACCTTCCCTACATTGGCATATTTGCGCATTGCGTAAGGCAGAGGCAGAAAACTTTGGTGTGGGCAGCAACATGGGTGTTTGGGAGCTGGAATGTCCCTTGGGAGTTCAGCTGCCTTGGGCAGCGTTTCCCAACCTCGGCGAACTTTTAGGATGGGTGGACTTCAACTCCCAGAATTTCCCCCCCTCCCGCCCCGGCAATGGGGCATTGTGGGAGGCATGTAGGGAGTCTGGCCAGGATGCCAAAGTTTGGGAAACCTGAATGCAGTGCGACCTAAAGTATGGGCAAGCCAACAGGTTTAATAAGCAAATAAAACGGGATGGTTTGAACTCATTCCGTAGTCTCTTTTTTTGCAGTTTGTAACTCTTTAAAAGCCCCCCCCCTTAAATATTGGGGTTTTTTTTCCTTCAAAAATCCAGGCCTGGAGAAATTCACATTTCAATCCATATCGTTGGAAAATTCTACTTCTGGCGCCAACAATTTGAGCATGTCCTGGTCTTGTCTTCCCACAGGCACATTCAAGACCCGGCCAGCCAGCGGTTGACATGGAACAAACCTCCAAAAAGTGTCCTTGTGATCAAGAAGATCCGAGACGCCAGTCTTCTGCAGCCCTTCAAAGACCTCTGCATCTATTTGACTGAGGTGAGCTGGACTTCGCTTGGTCCCCCCCCCTCTCTCTCCCTCCCTCCCTCCCTCTCTCTCTCACACACTCTCTCTCTCTCTGTCTGTCTCGCTGTCTGTCTCTGTTTCACTCTGTGTGTGTGTGTCTATCTGTCTCTATCTCTGTCTCTCTCTGTCCGTCTCTTTCTCTCTTTCTGTCTCTCTGTCTCTCTCTCTGTCTGTCTCTCTCTCTGTGTGTGTGTGTGTCTCTTTCTCTCTCTGTGTGTGTGTCTCTGTGTCTGTCTGTCTCTCTATCTCTGTTCCTCCCTGCGTGCCCTAGGATGAAGAGGGAGGGTGGGCCTGGGTCTTCCTCTGAACTCCCTCTCCCTTGTTCTACCTCTTCCCTGCTCTGCCCAGCCGGACTTTGCCCTTCCCCGGTTTCCTCCACAGCCAACGGGAGCCACACTCCGGCTCCCTGTCAGCTGTTCGTCTTCCTCTTCCTCGGATTCAGACTCCGACAGGGGCATGACAGCCACTTTCTCCTTTCCAGGTGAACAACATGCTGGTTTACGTGGAGAAGAAAATCCTAGACGACCCAGCCATCATGAACGATGAGAGTTTTGCGTCTGTGAAGAAGCGGTTTTGCACTTTCAGTGAAGGTATTTAGGAACTTCCAGTTGGATCACAAGGGCTGGTGCACCTCTTGCCACCTAGGAGGAAGTCTACGAGAAAGAAAATCAGAAAGATAGTAGAGGTGGTGGTCCTCAGCTTACGACCGGTTGCTTACTTACCACCTGGTTCAAAGATCCGATGTTGTGACCACATTTGGGGCACTTGGCAACCAGCCGACCTTTACAATGGTGGGCTGGTTGCAATGCCCTGCAGTCATGCGACCGCAGTTCGTGATGATATTGCAGGAAATTGGTGGCATGGTGCGGTGGTTTAAAGGTGGAGCTCTTTCCTCACAATCAGGAGGCTGTGAGTTTGATCCTAGGTAGAGGCAGATATTTCTCTCTCTGGGCACACTGAGAATATATCTGCTGAATAAAAAAAAACTCCACACCGGCGACAGGGAAAGGCATCCGGCCAGTAAAACACTCTGCTAGCTCCATTCAGTTGCCCAAACTCCACCCCCGCAAGAGATGAAGGGGTCTACGTGAAGATGACGATTGCAGGAAATTGGCATTTATTTCCAGTTTCCAGCAAAATCAGCCCATAGGGAACAAAGGGTTCACTTAACGACTTAACCACAGAAAATGTCATAAAATCAGGGTCAGGCATGTGTTGACCTGCTTTATGCCTGTCACAACATACAGCTAAATGCAGAGAGCTCAATTACGGTCATAGCTCAAGGACTGCCTGCATATGGAGATATACCAATTCTATGGGACAAATAGGTAGGATTCTTGTCACCTTATCCCATTTTTCTCAACAAATCTTATTAAAGAAGAGTCTGTTAGAGTCTGGAAAGAATAATTTTTGGTGTCCAAAGTTGCCAAAGAGCCCGCCGTGAACGGTTACAGTTAAAAGAGGACCAGAGAAAAAGGATCTTTCATTCTGTCAGCCCGGTGTATCCTTTGCTTGTTTAATTGGTAAGGTTAAGAATCAAAAGATCTTGAAACGTTAAATTTGTTTTCCTTTTCTTGTAGATTATGATGATATCTCCGATCAGATAGACTTTATCATCTGCCTGGGCGGAGACGGGACTTTACTGTACGCTTCGTCGCTTTTCCCGGTAAGCTCGTCCCTCCAACCCAGTTCTTTACAACGCTTGGTCCACTTCCCGTTATCTGCAGTTGTGTGTTCAAGCGTCCTTTTCAGAATTTTTTTCCCTCTCTCTGGTTTATTATGGGCTCACTTCCTATCCCCTTTCCACATCGGCAACAGTTAAATTTCCCTTATGAGCTCAAATACCCATTTGTTTTTGTTTTTAAAAGAACCGCACATTTTATTCTACCAAGACCTTGAGGGGGAAAAAAAAAGAGTCCAGATTAAATTAAACACAGACAGACATGTAGAACACAAGGACAGTGCAGCTGCCTTAAATATGCAATAGAAGAGCAAACAGCAATTATTATTATTTAACTCCAACATGGTCTGTCTCCCAGTGATAATTCTTAAAATTCTTTGCAAATTCTTAAAAATGTTTTTTTTAAAAACAGGAACGGTACCCCCAAAAAACCCAACCTCATAGCAACACAAAAAAACAGAGAAACATGTCTAAGGACTGCTACTTTCTGCAGGTGGCTTTAAAAACTTAGCATAGTTAGCTTGGTGTCAGGACTCCATTCAAATCATAAGTCTCTAGCCGAATCTCTCAGAGTAAAAAAGATTGATTTATTAGGAGTTGACATGTCGGCATTTCCGGGTTGCAGCCGACTCTAAGACACATCATTTATTTCCCCCTTGACTCTGGTCTTTCACCCCCCCACCCCCTGGATGTATATTCTCCAATGGGACACATCCATAGCCAAGAGTCATCCATCACGCTCTCCAGTAATAATCTTGTACGCCAGCAGCTTCGGCTGCCAAAGCGATTATCTGAAGCATTTAAGGAATGCACTGCTTTCCCCACTCAATTTCTGCTGGCAACTAAAAAGACCACAGAAGTATTTTTAGTTGGCATTTGGCGTATTTGACCCTGGATTTTGAACTCATTCCCCATTCATACAAAATAACCCAAGGGTGTTTGTCCCAGATGTAAGAACGAGGACAAAAATGCCCAGAAGATGCTGTTTTCTCCAACACTTTCTCTGCGATTTCTAATATCCCTTTCTCCCCCCCCCCCAATTTTTTTTGTCTTTGCCAACAGAGGAGTGTACCCCCAGTCATGGCTTTCCATTTGGGGTCCCTGGGCTTCCTCACTCCCTTCAATTTTGAAAACTTTCAGTCTCAAGTCACCCAGGTCATAGAAGGTAAGTTCGTAAGGGTCCTTCAGTGTTTTCTGGGGGAAGGTGTCGAATGGGTGAATTCTGTCTGCCTCTGCACTGATTAATTCAGGATCCCCAAAATGCTCTCTAATGTACTGGAGGGAGGGAGGGAGAGACACAGACACAGAGAGGGAGACAGAGAGAGAGAGACAGAGACAGAGAGGGAGACAGACAGACAGATAGAGAGGTTGGTAGGTAGGAAGATAGGTAGAGAGAGAGAGAGGGACAGACAGAGACAGACAGAGAGACAG
>NW_020716768.1:350882-361185 GCF_900518725.1 Notechis scutatus
CAGACAGAGACAGACAGAGAGACAGACAGATAGATAGATGAGAGAGAGAGAGAGATTTCTGCGTAGCAGACCGCATAAATAAATTCTAAAGTGTAGTTATTTGTTTAGTCTCCATTTTGATGCCATCTGACTCCAGTTGATGGAGTTCTGCAACCTCTGGGCACCTTAAGTTGCCATCCAGGTTTTTTTTTAATAAATAAAGAAGTAAATAATAATAAATTGCCAATCCATCCCCGGGCTTGTCCGCTGCTTCATTTGCAGAGGATGCCTGCCAACTTTGCGAGGTCGTGCAAACACGAGGCACGCCCAGAAGAACTAGCTCAGGTGTCTTGCAAGGTGACATTAGCAGAATCTTGAAAGTCTGGAAGTACATCGCTCGCCCCCTCCTTTACAGCACAAGCTACTAAGGGTGGGGGGTGGGGTGGGGGGGCCTCTTCTGAGATGTCTGCCATGCCCACATTCCTGCTGTGAGCTCATTTGCAAAACTTTCTGGAGGCAAATTGTTCTGCCAAGAAATTTCTCCTTAGTTCTAGGTTGCTTCTCTCCTTGATGAGTTTCCACCCGTGGCTTCTTGTCCTGCCTTCAGGTGCTTTGGGGAATAGCTTGACTCCCTCTTCTTTGGGGCAGCCCCTGAGATATTGGAAGACTGCTATCCTGTCTCCCCTAGTCCTTCTTTTCATGAAACTAGACATACCCAGTTCCTGCAGCCATTGTTTATATGTTTTAGCCTTCAGTCCCCTAATCATCTAATCGTCTGGAAGAGAGCAATGTCACCAGTTTGCCCTCTGCTCAGGGGTGATTCCCTTGGTGGCAGCCATTTTGTGAGGGTGCCCATGACATGCTTTCAAAATCCCAGATAGATCCCCCCTTTTAAGATCACATGGCGGGCACGGTGAGACACTGTCCCCTGTAGCAAAGAAGTCCAAATTGATCCAATCCAGAGTATTTTTGCCAGCCGAGTGATGGTCTGACTGAAGGCCGTTCTTCTGAATTGACTCAGATTGGAAGCAGGTGGTGGCTGTTATCGTTCCACAAAATGGATCGTGTCGGCGGTTATTCAGCGGAGGTCCTTCTCTTGCCGATGCGCATTGCCAGTTTCATCCCTTCTTGTCTTAATTCCTCCTGGCAGGCAACGCAGCCCTCGTTCTCCGAAGCAGGCTGAAGGTGAAGGTGATTAAGGAACACTGGGAGAAGAAGGCCGTGATTCAGAATGGGATCGAGGAAAACGGTGTGGTGTCTTCAGGTCTGGAAAAAGAAATGTTTAAGCAAGCCACTCAATATCTGGTAGGCATCCCTGGAATGCTATTTTTATTTTAATTTCATTTTATTATCTTATCTCATGAGTGGTGCGGTGGCCTAAAGGTGGAGCTCTCCAAGGTAGAGGCAGATATTTCTCTCTGGACACAATGAGAATTTATCTGCTGAATAAAAAAAACTCCACACTGGCAACAGGAAAGTAAACACTCAGCTCCATTCAATTTCTCCGACTCCACTGCATAAGCGATTACGACGTCATGTTAAAAAAAAACACTCATCTATCTTATTTTATTATTTTCAAATTCCTGACTCAGCCAAGTGAATGATAGTCATCTTTTCCCCTTCCTTCCTTTCTCAATATCATTCAGCATGAAATGGATGAGATTGAGATTCCTCAAATGAAATGTTCACCTGTTGAACTGGTTCTAATCTAGACACCCCCTACCCCCAGAGTCCTTTACCACCGGCGTTTTTCAACCTTGATCCCTTTAAAACTGTGGCTGGGGAATTCTGGGAGTTGAAGTCCTCCCGTCTTAAAGGGGCCAAAGTTGAAAACATTGCCCGAGGCCAAGTTTGATGCATTTCACTTGTAATATTCCTTTTTTCTGTATTTCAGGTCTTGAATGAAGTGGTCGTGGACCGAGGCCCTTCCTCTTACCTTTCCAACGTGGATGTCTTCCTTGATGGTCACCTTATCACCACTGTACAAGGCGATGGTGAGCCCCGCAAGCTAATAAGTCTGTCTGTCTGGAAGATGAATAGTTCTCTGCCACATCTATTGATCTCCGCCCCCTGCCTCTTATCCCCAGAGCTAGAGTGGGGGCTTTGCTAGCCACGGTGGCTCTTCCGTCCCAAGGACCGGCCCATAGATTTCCACTGCTCTCCTCTCCTCTGCCTTCTGTGCATCTGCGCGTCAGGCACTGGGCCCAGCTGTTCCTCCTCTTCCAGGGGGTTGTTGACTCTCCATCTGAGGGCTGATGGACCGCCCAGGTTCCATCTCTGTCTCTCTGGCAGCTCCATTCCCTCTTCCCCCTCGGAGCTCTCAGGTTGCCTTGAGGCTGACCCTGACTCCCACGCCTCCTCTCCTCCTCCTCCTCCTCTGATTCAACTGCTGGAGAGGCCGGCGGCCAACAGGCCATAACACACTAGTTGCTCCTTCCCGTTGTTCTTAAGATGCTCATTTCTTCCCGCTAGGCGTCATTGTCTCCACGCCGACTGGCAGCACGGCATACGCAGCCGCTGCGGGCGCGTCAATGATCCACCCGAACGTCCCCGCCATCATGATTACCCCCATCTGCCCTCATTCACTGTCCTTCCGGCCTATCGTCGTTCCAGCTGGAGTGGACCTGAAGGTAGGTCGGCTTAATTGGTTGCCCTAAAAGAGAAACTTTTTGTTTCCGGGCTGGTTTGAACACGGAGACCCAACCCCTGTGCTCAGCCCGAGATGCTCGAGAGTTGCCTTTGAGCCAGTCCTGTAGGAGGTGAGCAGGCTAAGCGGCTGCCTGCAAAAAAAGAAAAAAAGTCCTTAAATGAGGCGTGGCCCCTTGCTTAACGATCCTGATGGCTTACAACCGAAATATGGGCTTAATTACAAGTGTAAATTTTTCTGGCTTTGCCAGAAAATTTGGGTAACACAGTAAATCACCATCTTGTCTAGGATCTCTTCTTTCGCTCAGAAATATTTTTCCATCGCAAAATCTAAACTTGGAAATGATGGGTCCTTCCCCCCTTCCCCCCCCCCCCCCCCCTTCCATCCTAGATCATGCTGTCTCCGGATGCCAGGAATACCGCGTGGGTTTCGTTTGACGGGAGGAAGAGGCAGGAGATCTGCCACGGGGACAGGTGAGGGTGTCTGAACGATCCCCGATTTGGCCAAAGAAAGGGCTTTTTCCCTAAACAATCAAGAAAGGCCCAAAAATAGAGGGGGAGAAAGGGGTGGGCATTCAAAACTGGTTCTTTGGCCTTAGAGAAGCCACTCTGATTTAAACCCCAAACAACTTCTCAGTCCGAAGCAATGCAGATATTTGGGGAGACCAAAACGTTTGGGAGCCAGGCCGTTTTCGGCTGGCTTTGTCTTTAACTGGCCTCCCTTCTTGGCTTCCCTCTAGCATCAGCATCACAACCTCCTGCTACCCTCTCCCTTCGATCTGCTTCCAAGATCCTGTCAGCGACTGGTTCGAAAGCCTGGCTGAGTGTTTACACTGGAACGTTAGGAAGAAGCAAAATCACTTCGCCATCGACGAGGAGGAAGGATTTTGAGTGTCTGGTATGCATCGGAAGAAGAGGGAACAAAAGGGAACTTTCCTAGTCTATAAGTATTTGCAGCCTGTAGCCTTTAAGAGTAACTTTCCCCTTATCCGTATATATCCATCTCTCCCTCCTTCTCTCTCTCTCTCTTTATATCTATCTATCTATCTATCTATCTATCATCTATCTATCTATCTATCTATCTATCTATCTATCTATCTATCTATCTCTATACCTCTATGGATATATGGCTATATATAGATATATAAATGGATATATAATATAAATGGACATTTATAGAGAGGGGGAGGGAGAGAGAAGTATATATGGGTACATAAATATATGGATATGGATATATAGTTGTATAGATGTAGATATATACATATATGTAGATAGAAAGTGATAGATGATAGACAGACAGACAGACGGATAGATGTGGTTACACACACACACACACATGCAGATGCAGCTAAAAAGTCCAAAAGAGTATCTTTTAGTTGACATTGAGTCCTGACAGATAGATAGATAGATAGATAGATAGATAGATAGAGAGAGAGAGAGATCTACACACACACACATATATATTTAGATATATAGATATATATATAAAGGTAGCAACGTACCTCATATCAGTCTGCCCTACTGATGCCCAGCTGTGCTGTTAGTTTCCTACCTTGTTAAACCAACTCTGGAGAGAAGAGGGACAGGCACAACATGGCTTAACCTGGGCCACGGAAAGAAAGCAGCAACTTTGTGAAAAACACACCGTGCTGCCTTCCCAGCGACCGATTCCACGTCCAGCAACAAGGGAAGCTGTCTTGAAAGGAACGACATTTGCTCAGTCGGTTCCCAAATATTGTCAAATCCACCCACGATTCCCAAGGGCCGTAGCGAGGGGGGCAGGGGGGGAAGACTGGCATACAAACAGCCTCTTATCCATTCGGCAAATTTGCCACCGCTAAAATTTCTCCTTACCGCCGGTGCCTTTTCTTCCTTTCTCCTCTTTCCTCAGTTTACAAAAAAAAGGAGGCGTGTTTTGGAGGTTTTTTTCCCCCCAGTGGCTGCTTAGAACCCCTTTTCCCTTTTTCTGTTTCAGTGAGCCTCTTTTTTTCTATCTGTCTTGTGTGATCCGTCTGTCCTTGAAGGGACCAAGGCAAGCTGGACTCCTGTTCGTTTTTTTTTTTTTTTTTTCAACCCGCTTTCGGCATCTTCCAAAGTAGTTTTGTTGTTTTTTTCTTCAGTCTCTTTCGGATGTAACAAACAAACGAACAAACTAGCAGGTGAAGCCTTCCATTTGGAGACTCTGCTCTCGTGTGAGAATTCTTGGCATCTGAAATAATTCCGACACTCTGCTCCAAATCCATACTTTGAGTTACGGCGGGGTTGAAAAACCTACCACGGTCCAAAAAAATGAAAGAAAGGAAAACAAAAAAAACTCTTTTGCAGACATTCTTCCAACAACTCAACTTTTTTTCTGTGGTCAGGATTCCTGCAATTTGCTCCTCTTGAAGTCATGGCCAAACATTGACATGGTCAAAAACAAAAACAAAAAAAACGGATGGAGAGTAGAAATCCTGATTTAACAGCTGAGGACAATCCTGTGAAATTCTGCCAGACACGGAAATAGCTAAAAATTCCTATCCTTCTCTCTGAGAATCCAGTGTTGCTGAGCTGTTTCCTTCTGGGCCACTCAGGGCTAAAGCTGTTTGAGACAAGGATGCCTTCGATAGATTTTAAGTCCTAAGGAATATGAAGCTGTTGCTGATGGAATGGAGGATACCGACATCTCTTCGAGATCAAACCACTGCAAGAATATCCAGCTGAAGTTGGGGGGTGGGGAGAAATCCTTCCTATGTTTCAATTGTCTTCAAACATACTGTGTGTCCTTTCCCCCCCCCCCCCCCCCTGTTGTTATATTATCTTCTCTTGTTATTGTCTAAGTTTCTATCTCATGAATATGGGGAGAAAGATAAAGAGACGGCTTTTACAGAGATAAATAATAAAGGGGATTTTTCAAGAACGGGGAACATCCATACTTTTGAAATTCTCCATCTGTATCCAAAGTCTGCTTTTGTTTTCGTCCAGGAGAGGACAAAAGAGATCATTCCCTGATTTCGAAAGAAATATATATATATATGAATTTTTTTCCTTGCAGGAAAGGAGTTTGCTATTCTTGTGTTTGGTTATTTTTGAAGGCAGGAATCCTTAAAGTGAATATTATTATTATTTTTAAATGGGTTAGCTGCTTGCTCCCTTGATCACTCTGTCTGGTGGAAATAAGAGCATAAGTTATTTAGAATTCTTTTTTTTTTACTGTTCTCTTCAGTATTAAGAATTCCCAGGATCTCCAGCCCTGTGTTTGGTCTTTTTCTCTCTAGATAGATAGATAGATAGATAGGTAGGTAGGTAGGTAGGTAGGTAGGTAGGAAGGAAGGAAGAAAGAGAAAGAAAGAAAAAAGAAAGAAAGAAAAAAGAGAAAGAAAGAAAGAAAGAAAGAAAGAAAGAAAGAAAGAAAGAAAGAAAGAAAGAAAAAGAAAGGAAAGAAAGAAAGAAAGAAAGAAAGAAAGAAAGAAAGAAAGAAAGAAAGAAAGAAAGAATAGAATTCTTTATTGGCCAAGTGTGTTTGGACACACAAGGAATTAATTTGTCTTGGTGCAAATACTCTTAGTATACATAAAAGAAAAGATACATTCGTCAAGAATCATAAGGTACAACACTTAATAATAGTCATAGGGTACACTAAGCTATCAAATCATACCAGGAAACAGTCAATATAAATCGTAAGGATACAAACGACAAAGTTACAGTCATACAGTCACAAGTGGGAGGGGATGGGTGATAAGGAGAGATGAGAAGATTAACAGTAATAGTAGTGCACACTTTGTAAATAGTTAAACAGTGTGGAGGGAATTATTTGTTTAGCAGAGTGATGGCTTTCGGGGGAAAACTGCCCTTGTGTCTAGTTGTTCTGGTGTGCAGGGCTCTATAGCCTCGTTTTGAGGGTGGGAGTTGAAACAATTTATGTCTGGGATGTGAGGGGTCTGTAGATATTTTCCCAGCCCTCTTTTTGACTCCTGCAGGATACAGGTCCTCCATGGAAGGCAGGTTGGTAGCAATTGTTATTTCCTGCAGTCCTAATTATCCTCTGAAGTCTGTGTCTGTCCTGTGTCTGTCCTGTTGATTATAAGGGAGATTGTCATAAAACTGCAAAGTGGGATTAAGCCCCCAACGATAAATAACTTATCACAATCATGTGATTATAAGCATCCCAACACTTGCATCTGGAAAACAAACATCTGTCTGGAGCCGTTGATCCCGCGATAACCCAGGGAAAAACAGCAAAGTAAATGAGTGGCCGATAAATGTTTTCCCTGGAGCAGAGTTCTAGGAAAAGGGGTAACATTTTTCCACTTAGCCTATTGTGTGTGTGTTGTTGTTTTTTAGCAAGAGCCAGTCGGTGGAGCAAATAGGTATTGAGTTATAAATCAGCAGGGAATTATGAAAAGGGCAGGCTCTTCGTAAATGGGGGAAATGCCAACTTGCCGTAGGAAATATCAGAGTTAGCATGAGAGGTTAAGAAATGCAAATGTGGTGCCTTTAGTGCAAGTTGAACTAAGCCATTGCAAGTTTTTTTTTAAGAGTAATAGAGTTGGAAGGGACCTTTGAGGTCTTCTAGTCCAGCCCCCTGCCCAAGCAGCAGACCCTATACCATTCCAGACAAATAGCTGTCCAGTCTCTTTAGCCTCCAGTGATGGGGAAGCATCTACAACCTCTGGAGGCAGTTTGTTCCACTGATAAATTGTTCTGTCAGGAAATCTCTCCTTAGTTCTACATTGCTTCTCTCCTTGCTTAATTTCCATCTTTTGTTTCTTGTCTTCTGATTGCTTTGGAAGATAGCTTGACCCCCTCTTCTTTGGGGCAGCCCCTCAAATATTGGAACATGGCTATCGTGTCACCCCTAGACCCTTTTTTTCACTAGAGAATAAAAAATAAAAATAAACGTTTGCAGGAATTGGCAAGGTAGCCAATTCCTGCAAATGTTTATTTGAAGAGCAAACTTTTCTGTCTGGAGTAGACGAGGTCAAAAAAAAAAATATTACAAAACACAATCGTGCCATTGATCCTTTATTGAAAAATACAAGGCCGGTAACAAATTTTTTTCTTTAAAATTTATTTATTTAAATAAAGCATTATGGTAGAGTATGAAATACAAGGGTTTTGTTAGAAAAAATCACTTTGTTATGAAGAATAGCTCAGCTAAGATATTCACATCGCTGGGGAGTGTTTTGAAAAAATAGGACCAAACTTTGTTGAACTTTTGAAAAAGAGAGCTCTCTGGAGTCAGCAAGAAATCAGCCATGCTGATATTGACCCGAAGGAAACTTTTAGCTGGGAAGACCCTACGGTTAGAGCCAAAAGTTTGAGAGATAGAAACTCAACCTGGGTCTGATTTAGACGGAGAAGCTGCCCCCTTGCAAGCGCCCAGTTGGCGCAACACAGATGGGACAATTTTAGGTGAACGGTTTACCGTTCATTCTATTCTGCCTTCGGTGGGTCCTGGCCCCGAAATTCTTCAGGTGGGATAAAAACTTGTGCCTTTTTTTTTTTAAAACAAAAGGAAAGGGGTATGTGCAAAATGGAGGGCGACCAGTACGCTGTTCTCTGCTTTTCTGGCACCACACCAGAAGGGCAGAGATTCTTCCTTTCCAGGTTTGCAGGATCCGAAGCGATCCTTGCAACCTTGGAAGCGTGAAAAACAGGCCGTAGGAGAGTGCAGCAAACCACAAGCGATGGAAGAGAAACTGGTTTTCTGGTGTCACACTGGATCGGAGAGCAGGTTCAGGCCAGGCAAGCCGGGCCTGAGGCTCTTTTAGGGTGAGAAAAAGGTGCGTTGTTTTTTTTTATTGGAACGACGGCCGCATCCCAGGGATTTGCTTTGCAATTTGGCAACCGAAATCTGCCCCATTGGTCAAGTTCAGACATGCCAACCGTAGCAGGGCCCAAATTAAGTTAAAATAAATAATGGGGCTACAATACAGCCAGGGGAGCAAAGGCCAGACACCTCCAAACACACACACACACACACCCCAGCACGAGAAAGGCCACTCGTAGTTGCAAGCTACATCTTAAGTTCCTTTGGGAGAATTGGGAGGATGTGTGGTTTCGTTGGCTTTCCTGCGTTGAGGAAGGCTGGCGGGGTGGATCCCAGAGAAACAGCGAGGCAGCGTGGGATCCTAGAAAATGCAGCAAAGGGTCTCCCTTGGGATCCAGTCTCCGCTGTGGCTTCTCTTTATCAGATTCCAGAGTCCAATGGTGGAGCGGGGAGGGGGGCAGAAGGGAGAGAAAAATCAAGATTTTCCCAACTTGGTTTTCACTCTATAAGAGCACACTGGTTTGGCGATGGAGCTGCAGGTCACGAATCGATCCTTCCATAGGAAGAAAACACTGGAGAAAGAGAGAGAAAGAGACAGACAGAAAGAGAGAGAGAGAGAGAAGAATGTTAGTATTAAAAACAGGATCCCCTCCAAAAATACAGAAAGTCCTCAATGTACCACAGTTCGTTTAGTGACCAAAATTACCACAGCAGCAGAAAAGCGGTGCTCATTTCTGTTCCAAAGCCGAAGAGCCAGCGCTGTCCGAAGACGTCTCTGTGGTCATGTGGCCGGCAGGACTAAACGCCAAAAGGCGCACGGAATGCTGTTCCCTTCCCACCAAAATAGTGGTCCCTATTTTTCTACTTGCATTTTTTTTTTTTACATGTTTTCAAACTGCTAGGTTGGCAGAAGCTGCTGGGACAAGGAACGGGAGCTCACTCCGTTCGGTGGCGCTAGGGATTCGAACGGCCGACCTTTCTGATCGACAAGCTCCGCGTCTTGGCCACTGAGCCACCGCGTCCCTGAGGAATCGGTCTAGTAGGGGATTTGGAAAAGGAATTTGCCTTGTTCTCAGTCCTCATGCCAGCTGTCCGTTGAAGAGACCCAGCCCACTCTGGAGTGAGGTTACCCCCAGAAATCGTTCCTCTGCCTCCAATACTCACTCCTCTCTCTCAGGCCTTGCCCAAAACTCTGATAGACGTGAAACAGTGCCCAAAACAGGACGCTTTTGATTATCACTGAAATGCAGGAGCAGGTGATGATGGCAGCTTCCAGGGCATAAGAATTCCCTTGGCCCCATTCTGTTATCACCTGGAGGTGGAGAAAAAAATATGGATAAATACATTTGTCACTGTAAAACAATCCTTGGAGACAAAATGGGATGAAATTCACACCTGTCTGCATATAAGTGCATCCCACCGCAGACCCACAGCTTGTTCCTCGCCAGCAGCAAAATTTAACCAGCCACGGTTTGCAGCTGCAAGCTGGGAAAATCATACACACATACACACTAAACCACTGTTTCTTTTGATCCTGGTTTGTCAGTGGATTTCCAAAAGTGGTGCTTTGCCTCTACCTGGCCTAATCTCTCCGCACCATCTACCTTGCAGGGATGTTGCCCTAGGATCAGAGTGCGCTCTCTTGGATCGGAAAACCGAGGTCCACGGGTATTCTGAGGTCTAATTGGGAGATTTTGCCCATCCCAAGGTTTGCAGGGCTTTGCCGGAGAGGGGAGGGGAGGGGAGAGAGAAGGGAAAGGAAAGGAAAGGAAGAAAGGAAAGGAAGAAGAGAGAAGGAAAGGAAAGAAGGAAAGGAAAGGAAGAAGAGAGAAAGGGAAGGGAAGGAAGAGACAAGGGAAAGGAAAGGAAGAAAGGAAAGGAAGAAGAAAGAAGAAGAAGAAAGAAGAAGAAGAAGAAGAAGAAGAA
>NW_020716768.1:381383-399636 GCF_900518725.1 Notechis scutatus
ATAGAATAGAATAGAATAGAATAGAATAGAATAGAATAGAATAGAATTCTTTATTGGCCAAGTGTGATTGGACACAGAAGGAATTTTTCTTTGGTGCAAATGCTCTCAGTGTCCATAAAAAAAAAAACATTCATCAAGAATCATAAGATACAACACTTAGGAATAGTCATGGGATACTAATAAGCAATCAAATCATACTAGGGAACAAATAAAACAATATAAATTGTAGAGATACAAGCAACACGGTTATAGTCATAGGTGGGAAGAGATAAGTAATAGGAAGGATGAGAATGAAGAGGAATGAAGAGGAAAGGTACAGAGCAGATGAGTCAATCACTCTGGATGTGCGGCCTGTCGAAATTAAACCGGAAGCTCCGATGCCCTTTTTTGCTCAGAAAGCCATTTGAAAACACACAATATTTCCAGCTTGCTGCCCACTTGTGAAGGGGGAAAAACTGCTTTTTTGACTGTGGTTGTAGGCAGTCCTTGACATTCAACAATTCATTTAGTGACCATTCAAGTCACAATGGCATGGAAAAAGGTGGTTTATGACTTTTTTTTTTTTACACCTATGACCGTTGCAGTATCAACATTCGGACACAGAAACTGACTCATATTTATGACAGTTGCCTGGGGAGTCACCTGATTCCCTTTTGCGACCTTCTGACCAGCACTTAACGACCATGGCAAGGAAGGTCATAAAATGAGGCAAAACTCACTTAACGCCTGTCTCACTTAGCAGAAAATTTGTGCTCAATTACGGTCGTAAGTCGAGGATTATACCTGTATAATGCTTTTTAGGCTCTAGTGTTGGGTTGGCTCTGGCAACCTTAAAATGTGTCCACACATCTTTAAGTTGCCAGATTTTTTATTTTTATTTTTTTGGATTATAAATATTTTATTTTGGAGGGTAGTTTAAATTTTTTTTTAAAAGTAAGATTCTTTCTTTGACTAAGTAGTCTAAGGACAACTCCTGAATTTCTCCACTGAGGTTTATTGCACAGTCCTTGGGAGGGCAAATCAGACACACTTTTAATCTTCAGGATAAAGTTTATATAAGTTTTTTTTTTCTACTTGGGGTTTATGAGCAAGCATGATAGGAGAAAAGACAGTTGACTAGCTCGGAAGTGCATGGCAAGCGATGCCACTCTAACTTTGGAAGATCTATGAATCGTCGAGCTTGAAATGCCTTTGCGGGAAGGGGGGGAGGGAAAAAAAACCCTCGTGTAACGTCATCACACCGCGCCGGATGTGAAGCGCAGGCCCGACGCCCAGCTTCCGGGCGCTCCATCCTCCGGCGAGTGGGGCGCGTTAAAGCAGCGGTGGCGGTTCCAGGGCCGTGAGGGGAGGTGAGACTCATGTCCGGCTGGGCCCCGCTCCGCTTCTCGCAGCCTTCAAAGCCCGGCGAAGCGGCTCAGAGAGCGGCAGAGGGGCGGAAGGGAGCTCGGCGGGCCGGGAGGCGGCCGCTGAGGAGAGTGGCCTACCTCGGAGGGCTGGTGTTTTGGCGGGCTTCTGTGGAGAAATGTCTTCCGATGTGTGTGGGGGGGGGGGGGGCAGTTTCTGTGAAGAATTGGGCCTTTGACGTACCCTTTTCAAATTTCTGGGGGTTTTGCTTATTATATCTTTTAAGGATAGTTAATTTACTTGGAATAATGGCTGTGCGGGGGGGGGGGATTTTCTTGGAAAGTTTTTCCAAATTTATAATTATTTATTGGACACCTTTCAGCTTAAAAAACAAAAACTGGCCTTTTCCTACATTAGAATATTTTTCTCTGGGTGTAGATTCCAGGGACTGAAACGCCGCCGTTCACCGCATGGTTGTGTTTTTGTCTTTTCTTCTTCTAGCGCCTTTTGTAACACAAATGGGTGATGAAAAGGAATCGTGGAAGGTGAAAACATTAGATGAGATTCTTCAGGAGAAGAAACGCCGGAAGGAGCAGGAGGAAAAAGCAGATACCAAGCGCCTCAAAAATGTGTGTTTGGGATTTTGTATCGGGAAGATTTAAAAAAAATAATAATCTGTGATTCTTTTTGATAATAATGGGGTTCAGCTCTTTTGAACAAAGATATATGTATATCGTGTGTGTTCTTTTCAATCGTATGATAATTCTCAGCCCTTTTCACTCTCTCTGTTTAAGTTTCCCGAAAGCCAAAATGAATCTTTTCTCCCTAACTCACCCTAGTCTGATGACCGGGACTCAAAGCGGGATTCCCTTGAAGAGGGGGAGTTAAGAGATCACCGTATGGAGATAACTATTAGAAATTCACCTTACAGGAGAGAAGACTCTATGGACGACAGGTGAGGAAGCTGCTATTGGTAGTCCTTGACTTACGACCAACAGTTGAGCCCAAAATTTCGGCTGCTCAGTGAGACAGATGTGAAGTCAGTTTTGCCCCCATTTTACGACCTTTCTTGCCACAGTTGTTAAGTGAATCGCTGCAGTTTAGGTTGTTAAGTGAATCTGACTTTGCTTGTCAGAAGGTTGCAAAAGGGATCACATGATCCCAGAGGACTCTGCAGCCGTCATAAATATGAGTCAGTTGCCAAACATCTGAATTTTAATTGCATGGGGATGCTGCAACGTTTATAATTGTGAAAAACAGTCATGTCACTCTTCTTATAACTTTGAACAGTCACTAAATGAATTGTTGAAAGTCGATGACTATCTGAACTGGAATGCAAGAGAAAATGAATGTTTATTAAGAGCCATTCAGGTTTTGTCCTTTGAAGGACTTTTTGATCCCTGACCTTCCAACTTCCCAGAGTGCCTTGCAAAAAAAACCAGAATCCCTCCCAGGATGAGCTAGCATGTTTGAGGAGAGAAGCCACAAATTGTTGGATCTCTCCGGGAGCAATATGAACTCCTGTGCTGCTGTTATAATCTACTGAAATTGCTGCTATAGAGATTGAACTTAATAGAGGTTTTTTTGACATAGCTAATGAAATGGCCCTGCTTTCTTAGCTAGTTTTGAAGCCATTTGGATTTGGATGGATTTTGAAGCAACTCTTGGGAGCATTTGGGATGAATGGCAGCATAATAATAGTTTTAAGTCATATATAAAGCACCAGTAAGAATCATGACCCTCATTGTTTGCAGCCTTAGAGATATAAGAGGAAAAAAAGCGGGTTGGGAGGTGGAAAGCAAAATAACTTGTCATTTAGAATCACTTTAGGTGAGATGGTCGTTGTAGCTTTGTCCAAACTCACATTTCTTCTTTGTTTCCCAAATGGTGTGCTCCATAGGGGAGAGGAGGACGATTCCCTGGCTATCAAACCGCCCCAGCAAATGTCACGCAAGGAGAAAGCCCACCACAGAAAAGACGAGAAGCGGAAAGAAAAAAGACGGCATCGCAGTCATTCAGCAGAAGGTTCTGTTCTTCTCCTTTGGGGATTCCTTTGTTGCTTTTGATAAAACTGTCCATACAGTCACAGCCTAGGGGCCAAAACTACGAAGTTTGGAACTAGTGAAGGTTTTCAGGTCAGCAGATCCGTCTAGGAATCATTTCTTTGTGGCACCGCCTATTCAGGAAAGGTTTTAAGCTTGTGGAAGCTTAGAAGTATGAAAGTACTTTTTTCAGCATTTAGTCTAGCTCCCTATTAATTAATACAAGAGCTTCTCATGTAGAAATCATTTATGAGCTGTGGTGGTGCAGTGCTTAGAATGCAGTATTGCAGGATAACTCTGCTCACAGTCTGGAGTTCGATCCTGACCGATTCAAGGTTAACTCAGCTTTCCATCCTTCCAAGGTTGATAAAAGGAGGACCCAGATTGTTGGAGGCAATAGGCTGACTCTGTAAACTGCTTAGGGAGGGCTCTAAAGCCATGTGAAGCGGTATATAAGTCTAAGTGTTATTGCTATAACCGCAGAGATTGCCAGCTAGAACAGTTGCAGGAAGTGTGTGAGCCAAGGCTAAACCAACCAGCCATCTTTTCTTCTGTTTCTTTGCTCTAGTAAGTTTCCAAAATGCCGTTTGTGAAGGAGGGTAACCAACTCCTCCTTTTCTTTGTATCTTTATTACTAGGGAAACATGCTAGGGTGAAAGAGAAAGAACGCGAGCATGAACGTAGAAAAAGGCACCGCGAAGAGCAGGATAAGGCCCGTCGCGAATGGGAGAGGCAAAAAAGGAGAGAATTGGCTAGGGAACACTCGCGGAGAGAGAGGTAAATTTTTTTTACCAGGCCCAAATGCAACACTTCTTCCTTAGATATCTCCTTGAGCAATCCGATCTTGATACTTGGCTATGTTTCTTACGGTTTGTTTTTTTCCATTGTTGAGAGGGAATCGACGTGATCCTGTGAACAATGTCATTTATTTTTATTTAATTCATGTAATCTGTACCCCACCTTTAATTATTATTATTTTTTTACAAATAACTCAAGGCAGCAAACATGTCCAACACAACTACCTCCTCCCTCCTCCTATGTCAGCCCTGTGAGGTGGGTTGGGCCAAGAGAGGGATTGGCCCAAAGTCACCCAGCCTTCTTTCATGGCTAAGGTATGACTAGAACTCGACATCTGATGATTGGCCCAATGTCACCCAGCTGGCTTTCAAAGCTAAGGCAGGACTTGAGCAGACCATCTCCTGCGTTCCAGCCTGGTCCCTTAACCACTAGAGCTAACTGGCTCATTGTCACTTTGTGATATAAACCAGCATTTCAGTATCGGCAACAGAGAGCAATGATAGATTTGCTCCAGTTTCTGTGAAGAAATAGGCCTTTTTACCTACCAAGTTCGAATTTCTGGAGATTTTGCTTATTACATCTTATTTATTTTGCTTATTACATCTTATTTATTTTGCTTATTACATCTTTTAAGCACAATTGGCTTACTTGGAATGGCTGTGGGTACTTGGAAAGCATGAGGGCCAGCTGATAAATTTTAAAAAGTTGCAGGCAATAGAATTAGGGTCGGGTTCAGAAAAATCTAATGTGGTGTTCCTTCTCAGCTCCTTGTAGATATCTAAACTAAAGATATTTTGATTTGGTTAGCAGTGGTAGTACATTTTGGTTTTGAAATGGGAGCATATTAATAAGCTCTAGTAAGAGAATGGTACAATTTCACATTTGTGGCATTCTACCAGTTATGCTTTGTTCCCAAATACTCTGCTGAGCATCTGGTTATATTAAATCTGAGCAATTAAATATTGAGGTTGTATCTGCATTTGAGGTTACACTCTTGTTAACCGCTTGAGGCTTATGTATACACTAGTTGAAATATGAATAATATATAAATAAACCCAGGAACCAATTTAGATCAGTTCAGTTTTTCTGTTGTGTCTGCCCTTCCCGTAGATTTAGCAACTGTGTAAAGCTTATAAGAAGAAGCAATGTCTAACTCTAATTCTTTCCTTAATATCTAAATCATAGTCCTTAGACCTAAGTGCTATACAAACAGGATTGCAAATACATTTTTGGTTGCTTAACTAGATTTTGGAAGCAGGCACGCATCAGACTGGGAAATAGTTGTGCTTCACTCATAAAGAAAAGAGTAATCTGGCAACTTTTCTTAAATAATAATGTTAGATTTCTCTCTTTCAAAGAAAGCATTAATACTGAATTATCAGTCACAGGACAGTTGCTTTAAATTACATAACAAAAGTGGTTGATCGACGAAACTTTGATTGGTAGCCTGAATACATCAGCTGTTTTTAAAAATATTTAATTCTGGTGCGGCTTTATTTTCTACCTAGATGAATTGTCTGCTTGAATGAATAGAGAGGTCCATATTTCTTTTTTTTCTTCTTCTTTTTTTTTTTTTACATATATTTAATATATCTCAACAAGTCTTAACTATGATAGATGGTGGTAACCCCTTGATGATTCCCCTTAAAATTGGTATATGCTCTTTGCTGGTGCCTGGCAGCTTCCCTTCTATCTCTGAATTAAATATGTTGTTATATTAAGCTAAGACTGAATGCCTGAACATAATATGATTTTAAAAGTTTGAGACTGAAGAGCTGTGAGATTTTTGTCTCGAGTAGCATCAAATCCTTCCTGCCGTCGTTAGTCTCTCATTCTTTCAACAATCCAAAGCAAAACGATTGCATTGGCCTCACTCAAATTCTGACGTGAACTGAACTTTCCTACTGCAGAACGTTCGTTTTTTCACTCCCGTGTTATGCGAACCGTTCTGGGTAGGAAAACAACAAATTAGGCTCCTTCTTCTGAAAGAGAGCGTGAAACTCAACGGAGCGTAATTCAGTCGCACGCTGGGCTAATAAAATTAATGTTGGATATACATGCAAACTCTCTAGAGACCGCTTGGAGCAACTGGAACGAAAACGGGAACGGGAAAGGAAATTAAGGGAACAGCAGAAGGAGCAGCGAGAGTTGAAAGAACGGGAGAGGCGAGCGGAAGAAAGGAGGAAAGAACGGGAAGCCAGACGAGAGAGTAAGTAGTCCAGGGAACAAAGTGCAGGGTGGGCTGTGTGCAAGCGACGAGTAACGTGGGAACAAGCGTACGATACTCCTTGCATAGGAGCTACAGGCAAATACCGATAAAGGAGAATAATTTGTAGCTCAGGGTTGAAATGAGAGGTCCTTGGTGTTCTTGGAGCTTTGTTTTTGTTTTTCCCTTGCAGACGTTTCATTACCCAACTAGGTAACATCATCAGTGCTAGTGATGATGTTACTAGCACTGTTGCTCCTAGCACTGATGATGTTACCTAGTTTGGATAATGAAACGTCTGCAAGGAAACAAACAAGCCCCGGAGAGCACCAAGGACCCCTTTAGGGGCAAGTGGAAGTTGAAAGGAGACTCAGAAGTTTGCAGAACTTAAATCAAAGCCAACCTCGAAAGGCAAACCTCTAGCAACCGAATTTCATTTTTATTGTGGGCCAGTGTGCTCACAGTAAAAAAATGACAATAAAGTGGGCTACACAGCCCCGGTAGATTCTGAACATCTGGAAGGGCTCACCTTCAGGTGATGTAGCTTGGTCTGGATACAGTCAGGTGCCTGGCCGGCATGGGTCTCATTTTGGGAGAATTGTAAAGATTGCGTAAGAAATATCACCCTGGAAAAAAAGAAATGACGACAGATTCCCTTGTCTCTGTTAGTCTCAGGGCATCATAGGACAATGAGGGAAGACTACGGAGAGAAAGTAAGAATTTGGAGCCGAAGTCCTCTACGGCAACAGAGAGAAAAACTTGAACCGTCAGAAATCAGGAAGCCAGGTAGCTTTTAAATTCATCAACCGGACTTGTGGGTATCTTGATTGAAACCACCAAGATGGGAATGGCTGAAAGTACATTGCAGGTTTTATTAATAATCAGCTTTATTTTAAATCATGTGATTTAAGTATTGCCCTGCATGCAGGGTGATTGAAACACTGTTCCGTATTATCCCATTTAAGATTTCTTCTGCACCACAGAGGAAGCGGATAATTGTATCCTGTTTTTTATATTACTTGAAAACAAGGGAAAAGTTACGATGTCGCATAATATAAAACGTCCTTCAATCTCATGCACACTTCCCTTTGAGAAAAATAAATCGTGGCTGCCAACTGAGAACAGATTCTTGAGGGAGAATGAAATTGACAGTGGAAATTGAACGGCTATTTTAAATTTTCCAGATTGCTTTAGCCTGGAAAGTTTTAAAAGTGCATCTTGTCAATTTATAGCAATATATTTCTCTAGAACTCGTAGAACTGAAGCACAGGTTCTACGTAACTTAGTTATAGACCACTAAAGAAAACAGAATTATTGTGATCTGTGTAAACTTATAAAATACTTTTTTCCTTTTTTTTTCAACGGTCCAAAATAATTTCAGCGTTTTCATGAGGGAAGCATTGCTGTTCAGTTGGGTTGACAGTCATCTAATGAACATCAGGCAGGGCCTGCTTTCCAGATGGAGCCTATGGAAGGGAGGGAGGAGCCTCCCCCAACCGGATATCTTCCAGATGTGCATGTTTCAAATTGTCATCAGTGGTCTTGATGGCTGAGAATTCCCCGATGTCTTTGTGAAAGCCATCCCCGCTCTTAAGAAAGGAGATTTTAAAACAGTCAATTTGTAATTAACGTTCCTTTGTCACCTGGGGTTGCCCCCCCCCTTTTTTTTTTATTCTCCCCCTGCAGTAAGAGAGGAGAAACCAGAAGAAAAAGACCCCTTGTCAGATCTCCAAGATATCAGTGACAGCGAACGAAAAACCAGCTCGGCCGAAACGTCATCAGGTAGCTTTCTTGAAGGTGTCGATTCGTCGCAGTAGCCACGCTTGGGCCCACTGGAGATTGCCAATTCTTTTTCTTTTTTTTTCCCCCTCTTCCCCAGGGGAATCTGGATCAGCTTCAGAAGAAGAGGAGGAGGAAGAGGAAGAGGAGGAAGAAGAATCCAGCAGCGAAGAGTCTGAAGAGGAGGAAGAGGAGGAGGAGGAGGAAGAAGAGGAGGAGACAGGAAGCAATTCGGAGGAAGTATCCGAACAGTCAGCTGGTTAGTAGTAGAAAACAACCACTTTTTCAGTGTGCTGTATTACAATAATCCTCACTTAGTGGCCCTAATTGGGACTGGAATTTTTGTCGCTAAGCAAAACGGTCATCAATGAAACATCAGGTGGACTGCATCGTTTAGCAACGGCAGTTCTGGCAGTCCCCGTTGCGGCTGTTACGCAAGGACCGAATTTTGATCATGTGTCGGGGAACACTATAATAGTCGTAAGTGCGAGGAACAGTCATAAGGCCATTTTTCAGCATTGCCACAATTCCTGACTGTTGCTAAACAAATGATTGTCTATGATGCTCTCTGCTAACTGCTGTCGAAGCTTGGCAGAACCTGAATATAGATTTATACCACTGGTATTGCTCCATCTTTTGACTTTGATGGGATCAAGTAATCACCCATCCTCTTCCTGTTGTTCTAGATTGCAACACCCAGAACTTTTGGGCTGTTTGTGTGTGTGTGTGTGTGTGTTTCAGTTTAGCCGTTCCAGATTTTTTTTTTTTAAACCACCATAGTTCTATGAATCTGAATTCTGTTCTCCCTTTTGGCGCGGAGTGCAAAACGGCTGTTTCCTTGTTCCTGAAGTACATCTTTTATCTGTCTTGCAGAAGAGGTGAGCGAAGACGAAATGAGCGAAGAAGAGGAACGGGAAAACGGAGACCACCTTCCAGTTGGTAAGGAATCAGATGGAGGAGTGGGCTTTCAGTTGTGTCCTAGTCCCTTCTACAGGCCTTCTAGGATAGGTCAAAAACTCCATTATTTTCCCTAGGCTGATTCACTTTTATTCAGCAAAGGCAGACTTGGGCAAATTGAAGACATCAAAGTTTTTAAAAACTTGCCTGCAATGTCCTCTTTTCTAAGGATAAATGTTTCTATTCCCTGCTATTCAGGGTTTAACAATTGCACTTATATATATACCACTTCACAGTGCTTCACAGCCGTCTCTAAGTGGTTTACAGAGTCAGCCTCTTGTCCCTCATTTTACCGACCTCGGAAGGACAGAAGGCTGAGTCAGCCTCGAGCCGGTCAGGATCAAACTCCTGGCAGTCAGCAGAGTTCGTCTGCAATCCTGCATTCTAACACTGTGCTACCACGGTTCCATATAGTTACAAATGGGAAGTGCCTCACCTGAATTTTGAGTCTGTGTTACTGTTTGGTCTGCCTAGCTGTGTGTCCCCAATATCTTAAGGCTGCCCAGATGGCACAGTTATAGGAAAGGGGAAACAATCCTGTTTCCAGATGGCACAGTTACAGGAAAACCTTAAGACTGCCCCGATGGCACAGTTACAGGAAAAGGGAGCTTATCCAAACTGCATGCTCAGGGGCCGCACAACCTCTTGAACCTTTGAGCAACTCAAGCATCACGCTTCTTATGGTGAACTTCAGCTGATTCTGTGAAAACTTCACCCTTGTTACTAAGTAGAGTTACTCAGTAGCCCGGACTCAACAATCAGCCCGCTCTTTCTATGACATCAGAACTGCCAACCAACGTCCGTAGGGGATGGTCCTATGACAGCAACCCAACCCAACCAATCCCACTGCAGTTAGAAAGATTCAAGAGGACCAATCCCTTTTTGGCTTATTAAGAGTCCCAAGCCATGGATGGCTTCAAAAAGTAGGTTCCGCGGCTAGGCTAGCTAAGATGTATGGCAGCCAATCAGCCAATTGTCGGAAATGCTTGAAAGCAAGGGATGCTAACTACCATGTATGGTGGCCCTGCCAAAAAACTCAGGAGTTTTAGTACAAAATCTGGTTATGGTTAGAAGAAATGAGGAGGTTAAAAGTCAGTTATACACCAGAGATGTTTCTGTTAGGAATAATGGAAGAGAACTTCAATCAAGTTGATACCTAGCTAATCACACACGTAATCACGGCAGCTAGAATAGTATTCACCCAAAATTGGAAAGCAAATGAAATACCCAGTGAAGATGTTACAATTGATAAGATATTACAATGCGCCGAAATGGACAGATTGACACTAGAATTGAAGGAACAAGATAAATTAGAATACTATAAAGCATGGAATAAATTTTACTATTGGAGAGGTATGAAAGGGAGTTCACAAAATTTGAAATAAGAACTCAAGATGAAATAGGGAAGAGGTGAGACACCTCTTATTTGAAAAATTAAGAAAAAGTACTACAAAGCCCAAATGTGTGTGTGTGTGTGTATGTATAGAAATATCCTTTGAAAATCTCTAAATGCAAAATATTTTGACAGAAATGTATGTCAAAGATGACCACCACATTCAATGTTTTTTAATGTTTATATTCAATAAAAAATTATTTTAAAAAGAAAGAAAAGAAAGAAAGAAAGAAAGAAAGGGAAAAAAGTAGGTTCCAGAAAGTTCAGGAGAAGAAGATACACTTTTGGAATTTGTGCTAGGTGTTTAGAAGCCCTTGTATCTCTAAAGCACTAAATATATATAGCAACTAGGGCTGTTTTGGATGGGAGGCCAAGCTGCCCCGATTGGAAAACCGATTTCCTTGAGTTGATTCTACCATTTAAAGTTACAGAGTCGAGATTCGACCAGGATTCTGTGGGAAGCGAAGCTGAGGAAGACGACATCGCTGAAGGGACCCCGCAGTCCAACGTTATGACGGAAGGCGAATATCTTCCCGATTCCCCAATCTGCTCGCCCATAGAACTGAAACGGGAGCTGCCCAAATATCTCCCAGCCCTTCAGGTGAGACGCATCTCATACAGGTAGCCCTCGACTTAACCACAGTTCATGTAGCGACCGTTCAAAGCTACGGTGGCACTGAATGAAAAAGACACCCAACTAAAATAACCATTTAAATAAGGAGTTTAGCTTCCTTTGCTGCTTCCTAGCTACAAATCTTCAAAGCAAGATTTTTCTTTTTTTCAAAACGATTTCTTAAAAAAATGGGAACATTTGCTTCATTCATCCTTCTTGCACAGGGCTGCCGTAGCGTGGAAGAATTCCAGTGTTTGAACCGGATCGAAGAAGGGACTTACGGCGTGGTGTACAGAGCAAAAGACAAAAAAACAGGTAGAATTTTGGGGGGGAATTACGGCGGGTATTAAACCTGAGCACAATGCAAGGACATTCTCTCATTCCTGACTTCCACTTCAAAGAAAATTGGTCAAAATTTTTGGCTGGGACACTGAGGTTCTAATGTACCAATAGCCCCAACAGCTTCCGAGGCCAGTTACTCTGTCTGTCAGTCCAGCCTGCCTCACAAGGTTATTGTGAAGAAAAGGACAAAGGCATGTTTCTCTATGTCCACTTGAGCTTCTGAACGAAGGACAGGATAAATACGTCATCCCAAGGACCCAGTTTTGCACTTCTCACAAATCCTTCCCCTGACTACCCTGTTTTCCAAAACCTCCGGATTGAATCATTTTTAATTCAGTTCATTAAAAAGTAAATCACCGTCATTCATTTTTGGAGCCTCGGCCTTCAATATTTTGAAAATTCTTTCATCGGGTATGCTGAGGTTCAGAGATTGACAGTTTGCAATCTGGTTTCCTGGACTCAGGCTGGGAATCCTGAATTTTTTTTAAAAAAAAATACCTTCGTGTGGCTCCACGCCCCGTTTAATGGACTGGTGGGGAAAAGAGCTAATCTGCCTGCGAATCAAATTATGATCCTCTTTTATTTATTTATTTATTTTTCAGATGAAATTGTGGCCTTGAAGCGATTAAAAATGGAGAAGGAAAAAGAAGGTTTTCCTATTACTTCCTTAAGAGAGATCAACACCATCCTCAAAGCTCAGCACCCAAATATTGTCACTGTTAGGGTAAGCGCATTTTTTGGGTTGCCAGGGATTCTCGTGATTTCACTCTGCTGGAGTTGACCCCTGAATTTTTTTAGTCCCTTGCTAGAAGATTCAAAAAGGAGGCAAACATTTCTCCTGACATATTTGTTATTTATTAAATTTATATATACTATCTGTCTCACTGATACAGCTGTTGATTTTTTTTTTAAACCTCGCTATGAAGAGCTAGCAAGTGGGCACAACGGGAGGAATTCATCGCTATAATCTTATTTTTCCTTGGGATCTAGGAGATTGTCGTGGGTAGCAACATGGACAAGATCTACATTGTGATGAACTACGTTGAACACGACCTCAAAAGCTTGATGGAAACCATGAAACAGCCTTTTCTGCCAGGTGAGACCCCCGTGCACCCCTTCTCCGGTGTGAGAGAGACCGGGTGGCTTTTCCCTTCCTTTCTTTATACCTCCAATTCTTATATTCCAGGAGAAGTGAAAACTTTGATGATTCAATTGCTCCGGGGGGTAAAACACCTCCACGACAACTGGATTCTGCACCGAGACTTGAAAACTTCTAACCTGCTCCTGAGTCATGCTGGGATTTTAAAAGTAAGCCATTCAGATTTGCCTTCCTGTGGCCTGAAATTTGCTTGTCCTCCTGCAAACCCACCGTTCCACTTAAAATACAGAAACAGGAATAAGGAACAGCGGAGATTTAGCCCTGCTTATTTCTAATGAGAGCTGTGGAAGGACCCCACTAGACCAATCAAGCACTCTTAGTGGTTAGTACATGTTTCCCAACAAGCTTTCCTACTCTCATCTCTCTTTAGGTTGGAGACTTTGGACTGGCCCGAGAATACGGTTCTCCCTTAAAGCCGTACACCCCGGTTGTCGTAACGTTGTGGTACCGAGCACCCGAGCTCTTACTTGGAGCCAAGGTTTGTGATATGGGGGGGAGCTTCTGGCTAAGTTTTTTTAAGTGGCAGCTGTTTTTTTTCCCGTGCTTCATTTCCCTTAGATTAGTATCCTGGATTCCAGTCACAAGACACTTTTTCTGGAGGCTGTCACAACTTCGGACCCTGTTAAAAGAATGGTCGCAAGTTGAGGATGATCTGTACAAGCAGCATTTGTACCAGGTCGTCCTTGACTTGGGACCACAATTGAGCCCAAAATTCATGTTGCTAAACGAGAAATTTAATAAGTGATTTTCCCCCCTCCATTTTACGATCTTTTTTGGTCATAGTTGTTAAGTGAATCACTGCAGTTGTTAAATTAGTCACCCGGTCGTTAAGTAAATCTGGCTTTCCCATCGACGTTGCTTGTCAGAAGGTCGCAGATCACAGGCCCCCACTGGAGACACTGCCACCGTCGTAAATATGAACCAGTTGTCAAGCATCCAAATGTAAATCACGTGGCCCTGGGGATGCTAACAACGGTCGTAGGTCTGAAAAATGGTCATAAGTCTCCTTTTTTCAGTGCCTTTGTAACTTCGAACGGTCATTAAGTGAAATGTGTGTGGAGGACAACCTGTGCTTGGGCTACGTGGGGCCAATCAGAGATACACAACATCCTTTCTAGTTTCCGCTACTTCCATCTCAAACTGGGCTGATCCAATATTTCCCCACCCCCCACCCGCTTCTTTTCCAGGAATATTCCACAGCCATCGACATGTGGTCCGTGGGTTGCATCTTTGGAGAGCTGTTAACCCAGAAGCCGCTTTTCCCAGGGAAATCTGAAATCGACCAAATTAACAAAGTTTTTAAAGTAAGTCAGCCGCGGTGCTCACTCCATGCCTTGACTTAAAAGGCCGGTTGCAGGGCTGTCTTGACAGAAGCCAAGGTAATGGTCCCTTAGGTTGACCATTCACACCTATCCACCACTGAAGCTTGCAACTTGCGATTGTCGGTTTTACGATGGGAAAAGAGGGGTCTGAACATTTTATTGCAATGCTGTCAGATATGACAGGGTGTGCCTTCTTTGCTGTTTTAGCCAGGTTGCGTTACTTTGATAACAAACGGAAAGATTGTTGAGACTCTAGGAAAAGGGCAGAGAAGAGCAACCAGGATGATGAGGGGACTGGAGGCTAAAACATACGACGACCGGTTGCAGGAACTGGGCCTGGCTAGTCTAGGGGAGAGAAGGACCAGGGGAGGCAGGAGAGCAGCCTTCCAAGATTTGAGGGGCTGCCCCAGAGGGGAAGAAGGGGTCAGGCAAGGCACCAGAAGGCCAGGCAAGGAATAATGGATGGAAACTGAACAAGGAGAGATTCAACCTGAAAATAAGAAGGAATATTCAGACGATAAGAACAGTCAATCCATCCAATTAACCTTTTTAGATGATTTGATAACATGTAACCATGACATGGACTGGATTTGCCTGCAGGGTGGTGGCAAAGGCAGACAGATTTATTCAGTAAATCTTTTGTAAAATTGGCCACCGAGAAGGGAAATAGGATTCCTTCATTCTACCTGCTGTAATTATGGCTGCCTTTTTGCAATCGACTGACAGGGATTTAGCCAATGCCGATGGTGTTTCAAGTTTTATTATTTGTGAAAGATCATTCTCAAAAGGCAGCCATTTCCCAAGTTAGCTTCTTTAATCTTTGCTTTCTTCCTTTAAAGGACTTGGGAACTCCAAGTGAAAAAATTTGGCCGAGTTATAACGAGCTGCCAGCGGTCAAAAAAATGACCTTCACGGAGTATCCATACAACAACCTTCGCAAACGGTTCGGTGCCCTCCTCTCGGATCAAGGATTCGATCTCATGAATAAGTAAGTCGGGTGCTCCTTTCAAGAAAGCAAGCAATTATATTTTTGCTGGGATCAGAATTGGGCACTAATCCACCCCAGGGGTAGCTAAGGAGAGAGGCAGCTGTCATTCCCTGAGGAATTTTGACAGTTGACCCCAAGGGACAGATAGTAGGCTTGTCTTTATTTTATATTTGGACAAAATCCACTTCCCCCACCCCCGCAGCCCACTGATCTGCCCTCCACACCAAGAGAAAACGTTGTAATCACCCACAACGCTGTTCCTACAATTTTACTCCAGGGTATTGTGGGAAACCACAAGTCGATTACAGGCTCGCCCAGCAGGGGGCAGCACTTGACTGATCCTTGGCTGTGCCTGGTCGCGACCACAGAACCTGAAGATTAGGATGAGAAATTGAATTTTTTTTCCTGGAGATGGCTGTGAAAAAACCTGCATTGTTGCTCTGAAAAATGATACATCACGACTAAAATCTTTATGATTATTATTATGTTATCTCTTGCTTAGAACCAATATAATTCTATCAAGTCGGTTCAGATACAGCAGCCTAGGTGGGAAGATTAATCGGTGTCTTCTAATACCTATTCAGTATCCATTGAAATAACCCTGGGGTATATGCACGCATCGGACTTCATTTCTCCAGCATAGGAAATTATGTTCTGCGAATAACGACAGATAGTCCTCGACTTACAACAATTTCTTTAGTGATCATTCGAAATTACGACGACACTAAAAAAGGGACTCGAGGCCATTTCCCACCCTTGAGACCCCCGCAGCATCCCTGTGGTCACGTGATCGAAATTCAGACGCTTGGCAACTAATTCATATTTATGACGGTCGCAGTGTCCCTTTTGCGACTTTCAGACAAGCAAAAGTCAACGAGGAAGCCAGGTTTACTTAACAAACACAGCAAGAAAAATGGTACAATGCGGCAAAATTTTCGCTTAACAAATGTCTCGGTTTTGCAACATAAATTTTGGGCTCAATTGTGGAGGACTACCTTGGCTTACGACCGTTCATTTCACAAAGTTAAAAATGGGGGGGGGGGGAAGTGACGTGGATTCCGTTTTTCTTCAGTTCACCTATTGTGTGTGTCTGCTTTTCCAGATTCTTGACCTACTACCCCGGAAGAAGGATCACTGCCGAAGACGGCTTAAAGCACGAATATTTCCGCGAGACCCCACAACCCATTGACCCCTCCATGTTTCCAACATGGCCGGCCAAAAGCGAACAACAGCGAGTGAAACGGGGCACCAGCCCGCGGCCCCCAGAAGGAGGACTGGGATACAGTCAGCTGGTAAGTTCATTCAAGGAGTGTCATAATACAGCCAGAAACCTTCCATTAGTAGTGTTTCTATACAGTGAAAAGGGTATTTAGAGCCTGCTAAGAATGGAACAATAATAGCCAGTTTGGTGTAGTGGGCTAGAAACCAGGGGCTGGGATTTCCTGTCCCACCCTGGGCACAGAGCCAGTTGGGTGACTTTGGGCTCAGAGGATGATGAGTTCTAGTCCTGCCTTAGGCATGAAAGCCGCCTGGGTGATGTTGGGCCAATGGCCAGGAGACTGGGAGTTCTAGTCCTGCCTTCGGGTTAAGGATAGACTCACGTTTATGATGGTTGCAGTGTCCTGGGGTCATATATGATTGTCTTTTGTGTCCTCCTGACAAGCCAAGTCAACGGGGAAGCTAGATTCCCTTAACAAACCCGTCACTGACTTAATGCCAGTGCTCCACGTTAACATCCATGGCAAGGAAGGTCGTAAAATGGGGCAGAATTCTCTTAACCGCAGACTCGCTCAGCCACAGAAATTTTTGGGCTCAGTCGCCATTGTGAGTCGACGTGGTGTTGACACCCCTGGGGGTCCGTGTGTCCTTTTTCCTCCGCAGGGCGACGACGACATAAAAGATACCGGTTTCCACCTGACGACCACGAATCAAGGCGCCTCGGCCGCAGGGCCCGGATTCAGCCTGAAGTTTTAAAACGGAAGGGGCCGAAGGTTGCGCGATCGTGCGAGAGGAACCAGAAGGAAAGGGAATTTTTGTGTTCTCTGGGGGAACGGAAAAAAAAACATCGGGCTATGCCGATTTCTTTTTCCTTTTTGGCAGAAATATTCTCTGCAGTTGGGACCAGCTTTTGGATCAAAGTAGAGAAAGTTGGATTCCTTTTTAAGGATTGGAATTAATTCAAAAAAACCAAGGACCCTTTCGAGGGGGAGGGGGGGAAAAACCACCATGATCATCACCATCATGAGAACAAAATCCCAGCTAACTTCAGGAACTATTATTTTTTTAAAGAAAACACTTCTTGTTTCTATTTATGCTTTTTCCATCCGGATTAGTTTTTTTCTTCTTCTTGTTTGTACATATGTAAAATAAAAAAGAAAATGATTTTTAATTGTTTACTCGGTCTACAAATTACCTTTTTTTTCTTTGCTCCCTTCAATCTTGAGTAGGGTTGTATTTTAACACGTGGTGCATTTTTCCTTCTAGCTTTGCAAACCGCATGTTGTGGCTTTGCGACAGGAAGAAGAAAAGAGATGTAAAAAAAAAGAAAAATACGGAGAGCTGCTTGTCATGTTTTACTGCTCTCGGGCCTGGGGGGAAAATATGCAGGGAAACCTGACAAAGATGAACACCCCTTCCCCTTTAAAAATAAAAATAGAAAGTTAAGTCTTGATAGCCTTCTCTTCAGGCCTTAAGAAGAACGGCCCACTTGCTGAGTTGGGCTGGCTGACTTGAAAATGTGCTGATATCTTACTTTAATCCAATTGCAGACATTTTGCATCAGATGCTGTGGGAGAGAGGGAGAGAGAAAGAGAGAGAGGAGAAAGAAAATGCAGATTGTGATAGCGTAGCTTGCCTTTTTTGAGATGACTTTGATCTAGTTGTTAGCTTCCAAGCATTCCAACAGGTAAGTTGACAACTTTCAAGATTTGTGTTTCAAATGTACCTTCTTGCCTGCTTTGCTCGCCATAAACCGTTCAGGCCGGTTTTTAGACAAAACATACTTTTCAAGGGCCAGCTGAGGTTCCCAATTCCCAAAAAGCAAATACTGTCTTTTTTAAAATTAAAAAAAAAAGGTTTCCAAAAAGGGATCATTCGTGTATTGAAGAGAATGGATTGAAATTTGCAAAGCTATATGAATGTAGCAGGATTGATTTTGGTTTTAACAAACATCTTTGATGAGGGATAACGGTAGCCTGGAAACAGCCTAAAGTGAACATAGAATTAGTTTCCTCCTGCATTGTACAATACAGTTGCTTTAGGGCCGTGATGGCGAACCTACGGCACGCGAGCTGCAGGCAAACTTACCTCA
>NW_020716768.1:402389-421498 GCF_900518725.1 Notechis scutatus
GGAAGGAAGGAAGGAAGGAAGGAAGGAAGGAAGGAAGGAAGGAAGGAGAAACAGGAAAGAAGGAAAAAACAGGAAGGAGAGAGAGAGAGAAACAGGAAGGAAGGAAAAAAGAAACAGGAAGGAATGGAAGGAGAGAAAGAAATAGGAAGGAAAGGAAGGAAAAAAGAAAAAAACAGGAAGAAAGAAACAGGAAGGAAGGAAGAAGGAAAGGAAGGGAAAAGAAGAAAAATGGGAAGGAAGAAAAAAACAGGAAGGAAGGAAAAAAGAAAGAAAAAGAACAATCAGTTTGATCAACTGTAAAAAGGTTTAGCCCATACAACATGCTTAATAAAAAGAGCCCACATGGAGATCTTTTTAGTCTGTAGGTTTGGCAGCTATGAAACAATGCCAATCCTTTTTAAAAAAGGACATTTTAGCTGTAAAAACGTTCTCTCTTGCATTCATCTCAGTCCTAAAAAATCCAGATGCAAGTAACTTACTAAACTTTCCCCTTTTTGTGACTGATTTTCTGGCCACATCGGAAAGTAACGTTCCGGCCTTCGGGGACAAGCCTGGTCTTCATCCTTGGCGGCGGCAGGGTGGGTATCACCGTCGGAAAAGGGAACTCTGCCGTCGGAGTAAGGGAAAGTGGAAACAACAGACACATCAGCTCAGAATTAAAACAACGCAGCTCTCCCTCACCAAAAATAAAAAAAAATTGATATGTGACCCAGAATAGCGATCTTTTTAGGAAACGCCCCAGCTTGCATTTGATCTGTTAAATCTGCTAAATTCCTAAATTTCTTTTCACAGTTTTGTATGCCGATTGATTTCGTTCTGCAAATAGTTCGCCGTCTGTCTTTGGAATTGCTTCATGTCACGGCCCCGCCCTGGGCAGATGTGGAGCAAAATGATGATATTTTGCTGAGGCTGGGACAGATAGTTGTCGCTTCCCTCCCCTCCCAAATCCATTTAGAAAACAAATGTGGGGTTTTGAATTTCCCAAAGACGGCTGGATGATGCAGAGAGATTCCCGAACCCTTGGGAAAATATTATACCAGCAGTATAACATTAAACCATTGTTTTATAGCAGTGTCTCCTAATCTTAACAACTTTAAGAGGGGTGGACTTCAATTCCCAGAATGCCCCAGCCAGCATGGCTGGCTGGGAAATTTTGAGAATTGAAGTCCAACCCCTCTTAAAGTTGCCAGCGTTGAGAAATACTTGCGTAAAGAATCAGTTGCCCTTTTTACTACACAATGGACCACAAAAGCCAGATGTGAGAGTTACCCAAGCAGAAATCACAGCTGTAAGGGCAGTGCTTTTTCATAAACCGTTGGCGTGTTTGACAGTACCCTTTCCGACTCCACGACGGACATATAAACAGTCGGTCTTTGCAGCCTGGGGGGAAAAAAAACAGGGTTTCACTTTAAAATGCCCAAGAAGAAAAGGTAGAAATGCCACCGCTCGTTCATTTTGTGACTGAACTGATTTGACCCTACTCTTAACACAAAAGCGAGGTTTTGGTGGTGTGATGACCCAGGGTGAGATACAAAATAAACACAGTCACAAAAAACAGGTGAAGCCCCTTTTATTCTTTCACTTTGCTTCCAAGCTCCAAATATCCTTGATTGGAGACAAAAAAACTCCCACACAAACGGTTACAAGGAGGAGGAAATGCCGTTTAAATTATAAAGAGTAATAAACAACACAAACCAGGCAAGATAAGGGCTTGAAGACGTCCACAGATATCAGAACACACACTGGGAAGGACGCCAAACTAAGAGAGGAACCATAAACTAGAGATACTTCCACGCTTTGTTTCCAGCACTTGACCGTACGCGTGTCCATCCTCTTATCCAGTTGTCACAGCTGCAGCCCATGAAGGGGATCAAGGCCCTTTCCTCCCCCGTAGACCATGCCATTCACATTTCTCCCTTCTTGTCTCCTCCCTGCATGCTCTAGGATGGAGAGAGGATGGTCCTAGGTCCTCCTCTGACTGCTCAGCCGGCCTCTGCCCTTCCCCAGCCTCCTCCACAACCTCCGGAGCCACACTTCCACTCCCTGCCAGCTGTTCCTCCTCTCCTTCAGAGTCAGTCTCCACCAGGGACATGACAGGGGGCCAAACTTAACAAAGTGCCCAATAGCAGCAAACCTTGATTCTTCCGTCATGGCTCTGAGTTTGGATTTAGCTGAAAGGTAACAGGCACGAGATAACGGGTTTCTGGAGGAAACTTGAGGATGGAGCTTAATCCCAACATGTCAAAATTTTAGCGCTTTCCTACAGCGGCCTGTAAAACTGGTATAATGAAACAGCCTCTTTGTATCCTCTAAAAGATGGAGCCAAATTAAGAGGGGTGGAAAAATCACTTTTGTTGATGTTTTCACAAGGCCAAACACACACACATTCAATCTGTTCTAATTTGCTGAGGTTTTTCAAAAATACTGAGAAACCACCAGCATCGATGCTAGCAGGGAGGAGATACAGTTCATTTCCGGAAAAGAAATATTTAGTATAAATGCAAAGATCAACATTTTCAGTTGGTCGGATGGTAGCGAAAATAATTCCACCCATTCTTTTTAAACAGGGCGTGGACTGTATGTTTGGCTCGAAAATCAACTGGTGGCTACTGCCAATCCAAACAGTTTGAAACACAAATGCTACAATAAAAATATATATATTTTTCATCCCTTCTCCACCGTCTCAGAGGCTGGTCCACCACCACAGCTCAATGTTCTCTGTTTCAAGCTGTAAACACCCTTCAGCTGAATTTCATTGTTGGGTTGGAAACCTATCATTTTCTCTTCCCGACGTGTTCTGACTTTCAGAGGCCCAGAAAAGACAGTTTGGGGGAACTCTAAAGCCACCGCGGGCTGAAGTCCTCGTCCAAGAATTTGGATAGATAATGCTGCCTTCATGAGGGTTAGGATTGACCTTAAACAATTTCAATTTTAAAGCGCATGCCCTGTGATTTCCCCATGCAGATTCCCTCCTCCGCGTGTTTTCTTGCTTCTTGCCTTTTTTCACAAACCTACACAAGGATTTTTAAAAACTAGTTCTCCAAATCTGGACTGTGTCCTTTGGCACAGTCGCTTTTTCCAAAGGCAGCTGGGTTTTGCTTCATTTTTCCCTGAAGACGTTTTGCTTCTCATCCAAGACGCTTCTTCGGTTCCGAGTGAATGGTGGAGAACGGAAGGGTTTATATTCCTTGCAGCCACCTGGTCATTAGCCCTCTCTCTCTAACATCTTCAAGGAAAACCAATCCAGTTGCCTTTTGAAAAAGCATCTTTCAGACAACTGTGCAAAAGGACTAAGATTTGGGGAAGTGGATTTTTAAAAACCCTGCGTAGGTCTGTAAAAATGCAAAAAGCAAGAAAACATGAATCTCAGACATTTTGCACAGTTGTTACCTCCGCTTAGGCCTAATTGCACGAGGCAGCCACCGGCGGCTCTTTTTATCGGGAAAACTAACAAAGGAGATGATTAATCGTCCCCAACCTCGTTCCTTTCCTCCTGGCGACCGACGGCACCCGCTTACCATAAAGCCGATAAATTCCCCACATCTCGTCCTGCGAGATCGTGTTCTTCCCTGTCAGGGTGGCGTTCACATGCATCAAGGCGTTGGGATCCAGAGAGTGCATAAGGCCTAACGCGTGGCCAATTTCGTGGGCGGCCACGTGAACCAGATCTGTCAGCCAGACGACTTTAAAAAAAATAAAAAATCAAATAGGAACCTAATTAACCGGTTGAATTGCAAGGAAGAAAGCACACAGTGTGTTATAAAAGGTATTCTGGCTAGTTTAGGACGCTTCAATCAATCTGCCAGGGTTAACTCCCCCCAAAAACCCTGCAAAAACCCAGGAACAGGAAGGATTTCAGTCAATCAAGTTTGCTTCGTTCAATGCCCTGGCTTGGCTTTTCCCAATCAACAGATGTTGGAAAATAAAACATAATCGTAATCCTCGACTTAACAACAGTTCATTTAGCGACCGTTTGAATTTACAGCAGCACTTAAACAAAGTGACTTATGATCGTTTTTTCAAAGTTACGACCTTCGCCGCATCTCCATGATCACAGGATCAAAATCCAGGCGCTTGGCAACCGACTCGTATTTACGACGGTCGCTGCGTCGTGTGATTCCCTTTTGCGACCTGACAAGGAGAGGCCAGATTCCCTTAACCACCGTGCTCCTCATTTAACAACTGCAGCGATCCACTTAATGAATGTGGCAAGAAAGGTCGTAAGAGGGACGCTAAGCTCCCTTAACAACTCAGTCAGCAGGCAAAATTTTGGGCTCAATTGTGCTCGTAAGCCGAGGACTACGTGTGCTTTTGGTATCACGTTGTTGCATGTAGCCAGCGGGGTCTTGTCACTTTGCAACGCTTTCTCCACTCTACCAAAGGGCACGATTCCCAAATGGTGGGAGAATTCACTTCCCAAGTGGCTAAAAACTAGGGAAGGAGGAACACGGCTATTTATTCTTGAAACACAAGATGCCAGAGGTTAAAAAATTCTTTCCTTCGAGCCCCAAGCAAACCTCCCAACCCCTTTCCTTAATTCAAAACAGAAGCATCAGTAGCAATAAAGTTGATTCAGCTGCACTTGAATTGTATTACTCCATGCCCTGGATTAAAGTCCCTTTCTCATCTAGCCCAAAGGATTATACTTTTCATTTAAAAATAAATAAATAAGACCAAAGTATCGAAATACAACCCTGCCCTGACTCAAGCTGCAGCTGTCTGGAAATTTAGCAATGCAAAAATTCTTGTTTGTCTTCCTAAATAAGGAAATGCTCGCAAACTTGTCCCGAGGAGTTAATTTTTGGGTGTTTGGGGCACAAGAAAGGAAATAACAGATTTTCCTTGTCTTGGAGACAGCGCATCTGCCGCCAGGGATTTCGCTGTTGTAAAAATTTTCCGTTTCCTGATGAGAATAAACCCCGATGTCCCTCTGCAAAGCTTTGAGATTAACTTTATGAGCGAATAATTTTGTCTCCTGTTTTCAGTCTAGAGGAACAGGCTGTGTGGGGTTGACGATCCTTTAGAGAGATGGTTAAAAAAAACAGCACAGTTGCAAAATAATATTCAACATTGTTGATGAATAGATCTTTTCAACAAAGCCCTGATAAATCATGATGTTTGATTTGCCCCTATTCCCTGTTTGATTGGCAGATTAAACGTTCAAACTCAGTTTTTCTTTCTTATTTTGAATAAGCTCTGGGCACTCTTGCAGCTTGAAATAAATTTTCATCCTATATTCTCCCCAAATGGAGCATCACATAGCCAGGTCACAAACTTCAAGAGGCTAGAAACCTCAACACAGTTGGGTTTGCCGTTGTCTCTCTCTGCATGATACATCTTGCTGGGTTTCCCAATAACTCTCCTTGGTTGAGTGAGGATTATTTATACCTGTGATGGCGAACCTATGGCGCGCATGCCACAGGTGGCACTCAGAGCCATTTATGCGGGCGCACGAGCCCTCGGCAAATTTACCTCACTGCACAAGTGCGTGCCTCCCAACTGATTTCCCGCCCATTTGAGGCCCTTTTTCGGCCTCCCAGAGGCTCGAGGGAAGCCTCTGCAGGTTTTATAGGCCGAAAACCAGGCCCGTTTCGTCACTTCCTGTATTTCCGGAAATATTGGAAGTGACGAAACGGGCCAATTTTTCGGCCTGCAAAAACTGCAGAGACTTCCCTCGAGCCTCTGGGAGGCTGAAAAGGGCCTCAAATGGGCCAAAAATCAGCTTGGGGGTGCAGTGCAGGTAAGGGGGTTGGGGGGGAAGCCACGTGCATTGCCTTCTGGGTGCTGGCACGCTCAATTTTTGGCACAGGAGCCCCCAAAGGTTAGCCACCATTGATTTATACCACCCTGGAACATTCAGGAACTCTTTGTTTGCTATTTCCAATCCCTCTCTTTGCAGAGAGGCCCAGAACAGAGATTCATATAGAGACATGTCAGACAGACTCTTTAAGGGAAGCACGCTTGTTTTTTGTTTTTTTTTTAAAAAGACATTTAATGGGAAAAGGCTCATCTTGACCAAAGGGCCATCTGTTTAGCATTTTATGGAACTCTTTAAAAAATAATAATAATAATAACAGTGGCCGCTGAACTCCCGCAAAGTCTGCAGAACAAAAGAAAAAAAGCCATCACCCAGATGGAGAAAAAAATGTAAACAGCCTTTTTGTTTTTCTGGTGAGAAAGAGACCATGACAGAGCCTCCATAACACTTGGTGCTTTTGGGTCTCGGCCAGCAGCAACCCAGTTAAGCCAAAATCTTCAGTTTCAGCGGGGTGGAATATTTTCATCAGCGACATTCCAGGAGGCAAAGCCTTATTTGAAAGGCATGGGATGGCGAAATCTTGACGGGCCGGAAAAGCAGGCGAGAAAACACCGCCTCATTTCGTAGAATTCCATTTCAGCAACTTGAGTTTGTGGGTCTTCACGACGCAAGAACCTTGTGAAGCCAATTTCTACCCATTTTAATAGCAGCCCTACTTCATGGCCAAAAATAAAATAAAAAAGTTAGATACTCATGGACGTATAATATTTCATGGGCTTGGTCTGCTCTCATTAGAGACCCATAGGGAAGATTGCAAAACTTTCCAAGGAATAAAAGCTAGGAAAAGCAGAAAAAGGAAAAAAAAAAAAAAAAAACCTCCTGAAGCTAGTTGGGGATGTTCATCTGACTTCCTTAAGAACTAGAAGCTTGGTTTAGCAAAACAAGGTGAGGCAGTTGAAGACTGCCCTGTGCGATGATGTAAGATCTTCCTTGCACTGAGTTCAACGCCTTGGTAGATGTATAGCCCTTGACTTACAACCGTTTGTTTAGTGACCGCTTTTTCAATTAGCAACATAAATCCTGGACTATTTTCTTGGTAATAACCCAACCATGATTTGGAGAAAGTTTTTTTCTTAGTCAACCCATTTTACAGCCAGGGACTACATATCTAAAGCCAAGTTAGTCTTTATTCCCTTCTTTCATCTCTCAAACATCAGAGGTTTTTTTTTTTTTCTTTTGGATGATTTAGGGGTGTCAAATCCAATACTTTTAAAATTTGCAACATGTTTGCTGAGTTCCTTTCATCCAGTTCCAGAATCTCTAATTACTGTTGGATTCATAGCTGATTTCCATGCCCCCCCTCCCTTCTACAGTCTACTTCAAATAGCAAATGTCAGGATTTTGTTCCTTTCTCCATTCATTTTTTTTCCCTCCATCCCACTGTTTCTCTATCAACGAACCTCATTTTATCCTTTTCGACTCAATTTTCCTTCCCGGCTCTAAATTCTTTTTTTTTTCTTACAATTAAGGCCCCCAGGGATCCTGGCATCCAGCACTAACTTACCTTTTTTCCAGCTGAACCGAGTGTCCCCGACAATCCAGTATTCATGATCGTCAAAATGGATCTCCCCCGTCTGTGGGAAGAAGGCGTGAGCTAACTCGCCCGTGATCCCATCGAAACAGTGGTGGATCTGCGATTCCACGCAATCCGTGTGGTTGATCGGGTAGAAACCTGGAAAGTAGTTTGTAGGGCAGGGAGAAAGATTGAGATCATATTTACAAACCAGGACTATCCTGGCTTAGTTTTTCCACTTCTGGGCATCCTCAAGTGTTGCTTTTCAACTTTACCACTGTCCATGCAATGTTTCTCCACCTTGGTGACTTGAAGATGTGTGGACTTCAACACCCAGAATTCCCATGCTGGCTGGGGAATTCTGGGAGTTGAAGTTCACACGTCTTCAAGTTACCAAGGTGGAGAAGCACTGCATTAATTTAACCCATCTGCAAAACCCAACTTGTCCACCAGGCTAAACACACCTCCTGTACCTTAGAAACTGGGGGAATACCTGTGACTTCCCAACACTATGGGGCAAGTTTCCCAAACATCGCCAGCTTTGAATGCCAAGTGTCTTAACTTGCAACATAATCCAGCAGGGGGAAATTCTCACTTTGCATCCTGCTGTGGCCGTATTTAATTGGAATTAAAAGCATGCAAAATATCATTTTTTTAAAAAGTCCTGGCCCCTACCTATAATTCGATTTTTAGAACGTGATCCTCGCCCTACTTCTTGCTTTGAGCTCAAAGCAGCCATTTTGGAAGCCTTTCCCCCCACCCTTCCTCATTTCCACATACCACCCGGCCAGCTTCAAGACCTCAAAAGCGATATCTTTGCGACTCCCTCCGGATTCCTTCGCTCCCAGCCAGACTAATGTTCTGTTTTCAATTTAGTGGCATGCACAGATAGAACGGCATGATCTGGTGAGGCTAAGATATTTTTTTTCTCCCACCCCAAATCTGGAAGAACGTGTAAAATCTCGTTTCGGCCATCCGATGATCTCGTGCTTGCCAGATGCTGCAGTGTGGCCTTCTGATTTGAGGATGGAAACAAACAGGGGGGGGAAAATGGTTGTGAAAGGACATTTCTGCCTTAGTCATCTCCACAGTTGACAATCGAGTAGCCAGGTTTGCCAAGAGGACGAAGTTTCGATAAAATGTGGGACTCATTAGGGAACCGAGTCTAAGATAAGACTTTAGAAATAAGTCCTTTTTAAAAAATGTTTTTATTCATACATTTTTCTTTAACGTATCTAAGTGCTTAATGAGCAGTGTATTGTCTGAGTCAATTTGCAAATACATAAATAATAACATTCTTGATTGTGTATAACGGTATTCTTCCAATTTCTAATTGCTACCTTTATTATCCAACTAACCATTGGTAAAACAAATCCCAAGTTAAAAATCTTTGTCCTTTATCTTTAATGTTAACCTACCCATTTCCGCACAGTCTTAATATTTTTCTAATTCTACTTTCCTCCGTAGGAATTTCCTCATTTTTCCAATGTTGTGCCAATATAATTCTCACTGCTGTCAAAACATGTAATATTAAATATACATTCCCTTTGTCATATTTTTCTGGCAGTGTACCTAACAAAAATATTTCTGGTTTTAAATCTATATGTTGTTTTATCATTTCCTTTAGCCATGTATGTATTTTCATGGGGGAAAAAAAATACTTTTATAAGTACTTCTATCTTTTTCAGGCTTTTCAATCAGCCCCTGTTGGTTTCCTGCTTCTCATCTCCATCCTGCACCCTTAATCTTTCTTACTCCTTCTCATCTAGTATTACAGGGAGTCCTCCACTTATGACCACAGTTGAGCTCCAAATTTCTGTTGCTAAGCGAGACAGTTGTACAGCGAGCTTTGCCCCATTTTACGACCTATCACGCCACAATTGCTAAATGAATCCCTGTACTTCCTAAGTTAGTCACGTTGTTGTTAAGTGAATCTGGCTTCCCCTTTCACTTCGCTCATTGGAAGGTCGCAAAAGGGGATCATATGACACTGCAACCATTGTAAATACTAACCGGGTGCCTAAATTGGTCTGAACTTTGATCTCGTGGCTGTGGGGATGCTGCAATGGTCATAAGTGTGAAAAATGGTCCTGTCATGCCCCTGTCAGAATCTGATTCAGAGGGGGAAGCCGAGCAGCTGAGAGTGGGAGTGTGGCTCCGTTGGCTGTGGAAGAAACAGGAAGGACAAAGTCTGGCTGGGCAGAGCAGGGGAGAAGGAATTCAGAGGAAGACCCAGGCCCACCCCCCCTCTTCATCCTAGGGGACACAGGGAGGAATGGAGAAGGGAGCAACGTGAGTTGCATGGCTTACGGGGGAGGAAAGGGCCCTGATTCCCTTCCTTAGCTGCAGCTGGGAACACAGTGTTTAAAAAGGGAAGCTGCACACAGCAAAGTTGTTAGGAGCAAATGTGAATTTATCTGGTATCGTTGTGGCTTATCTGGGTTCCTGGCGTCTTCCCAACTGTGTGAGTTTTGCTGCGCTTTCAAGTCTGCAATTCCTTCTCCTGCCCTGTCAAGTTAATTACTTCAGTGTGATTTGTGTGGATTTTTAATTACAGTTTGTATGTACTTTGTTTTTGGACTGAATTTCCTCCACTGTTCTTGGGAGAGTTTTTTTCTCCAGCCAAAGGTAACCTGGACATTGGGGGCAAAGTTGGACAAAGGGACTCTTCTTACTTATGTGACTGTGTTGCCTTTGTGCCACGCCCCTTTGGGTCATCACAGTCTCTCTTTTCACTGCCCTTATAACTTCAGTCACTAAACGAATGGCCATAAGTCAAGGGCTACCTGTATACAGTACAGTACTTTCAAGATGCTTCTGTCGGAAGCGACAGTCGGCGGCGTGAAGGTACCTACCGATGGTGAGGTCGCTGGCGGCGCTCACTGGCACTTCGCGAAAGGTGAACGGGGAGACATCGCTCCACATACGGAAAGCTGCGGTCAGCCCTTTCCTGGTCTGGCTTTTGCCAATCAAATTTTTGGGGAAAGACAGAATTCTGCAGAGGAAGACAAAAATAAACAAATAAACATCTGCATCTCCATCTCTCTCTCTCTCTCTCTCTCTCTCTTTCTCTCTCTCTCTCTCTCTCTCTCTCTCTCTCTTTTTTTTTTTTTCTCAGCCAAATATGAGCTAAAGGCTTTTGAAGAAACACACACGCCATGCATGAGGTTTGCTGTGGCCAACATGGTCTCATCTGCCAATCTTGACTTTGGCATGGCTTAGCCTGGCAGGGCCAAAACAACCCTTATTTATTTCTTTTTTTTTTTTCGCTTGGCAGTTTCCTGCCAGCCATCACAAAAGAGACGATGTTGTCACAGTTGTTCCTGGAGCTTAAAAAGACAGAAATGCCAACAATTATATTGCCTGAAGCCATTTCTGTACCAGCTAAAAGTTGTTGCTTTGTTCCAAGCATGGAGGAAAAAAGAGAAAAGGAACGAATTAATTTTTCATTCCAATCCTTCAAGAGTTTGGATTTCATTTCCTGCATTTCCAATTCGCAAGTGGGCAAGCATAAATTTAAAAAAAAAAAAGAGGAAAAAGGATTCCAATGTCCATCAAATCTTAGTCCATTATAATTTCAACCAGGACTAATTTTTTCCTTTGAATCTGTGTTCTCTTCTCTCCATGCAAAAGAAGCTTTGTCCTTCCAGGGATTGGAAGGGAGGGGAAAATGGTGTTGGGTCCAAATTTTTATCCAAATATTTGGCACCTCCCAAAGCAAAATTTATTTTTCAGAGTTGTGCAATGCCATTTGCAGTTTCATTCTTTTTTTAATTTAAAAAAAGGACACAAATGCAGAGTTTTGAGGGTTGAACATACAGATTAAAATGTATATTATTAAGGGAAAGGCACAAAGGCCGTTTAAGTAGGATTCAGGTGTTGTGTTTATTTATTTTAGAAAGTGTAGAAAAAAAGTACTGTAATTATTGGGGTCTTTTTATTTTGTAGTCGGATGTATAAATGCAAGAAAACAAGAGATGAATTGAAAGATTTATGAGACATGCATTTCATGGCATCATATGGACAGTTCAAAAGAATTTTTTTAAAAAAAATCCAGAGGCTTAGCCGCTCAAATGGGGTGTCTGCATAAGATTTCTCTCACGAAAACAACGGTCTGATTTACAACCGCACCAAACTTGATTATTCTTATATTCTCACTTGTGTACTATTACTTGTATATTTTTTTATTCTTACTTGTAGGTTAGGTTGAAATGATTCCATTTGAGCCTTCCTGGTGTCAGCGTGTAACGTTTTTTCCGGAGATGAGGAGGTGGAGGCGGGAAGGGCAGCTTTTGAAGACCCAAATTAACCCCAAGGGCCGGACGAGATACGGCCATGTCTCCCTTAAACAAAGAGGAACAAGTCAGAACCTTCATACAGAGAGCATCTTCAAACAGCTCCCAGATCAAGTCAGTTTCTCAGCATTTTCCCTCCCTATTTCACAGCAGCCCCTTTTTCCCCCCTGCAAAAAGTCATTTTCTCTCTTAGCTCTCTCTCTAAACTGATTTAAATCAATTGATCGTAGGTCAATGCCCTTCAGATACGATGAAATTTAGCTTGATTCCATCAGCATGTTTATGCCAGAGGTGGTGGATGTCTGGATGACACCCAGATTGTCTACTTTAATCTTACTAAATCAGACAGGAGTCTGGAAACCCAGGATATTTTCCAGAGGGGGAAAAAAAAAAAACCCAAGCTTTTCCAAGTTACTAGCCCCTGGGGTTTATTTCTCGGAATTCAGTTGCCACTGAATGTGGTGTTTCCATTTAGCAATTATAGGTATTAACTGTTTATTGTCTTTCCAAGATTCACCCAGCCTCCTTATTTAAAGACAACCAAGCTGGTAGCCTCCCTTAGAGGGAGATTTTTTTTTTAATTAGGCATCCGTTGTATAATAAAGCATTTTTGCACTTTTTCTAAACTCATTTGTGCAAAAATATGCAGTTTTGGGGGGAACGGAGCCAAGATCAGGAAAAGGCAAGGAAAGCTGAGACAAAATGCACAAAATAAGTCCAACCCCCCCCCCCCCTCTAAGAAATGGAAGGAAAGCCACAGCTGATCAGTTCACTCACTTCTGCTCTGAAGGCGAAGCGAAGGGGGAAATAGTAAAAATTAATTTCAGCCATATGAATTTTGGAGTCACAAGAAACACCCCCAAGATGTCTCTTTACTGAAAAGCTGTTGGTTTATTTTTATTTTTTATTTTTTTAGAGCTGGAACCAGAACAAATATTGGTGTATGACATTTACAAGGTCTTTTATACTGCTGTTCTTCTCTGTTTCCTGAACCAAATAATCACAAGGGGAGCCTGCCATGTTACATCAGCAGTTGAAGGTGAGCCAATTCTGGCCTTATAGATTTGAGGGAGGGAAAAGCTCACCACCCACCAGAAGAGAAGAAGAAAAAAAATGTGTTCAAGGCATCAAAGCTTTTGATGGATGGCTGCTGGTAACCAAGTCTCCAGCTTCACCCCAGGTTTCATAGCTACAAATGTAAGTGACATAACCACCAACATTTAATCGGTGATCTAGGAGTTTTACAGCAATATATGTATTAACATTACTGTAAAACTTTAAACAGATTAACAGAGTTGGAAGGGACCTTGTAGGTCATCTAGTCCAACCCCCTGCCCAAGCAGGAGACCCTACACCATTTCTGACAGATGGGAGTCCAATCTCTTCTTGAAAGCCTCCAATGATGAAGCTCCCACAACTTCCGAGGGCAACTTCTGTTCCATGGGTTGATTGTTCTCACTGTCAGAAAATTTCTCCTTATTTCCAGGTTGAATCTCTCCTTGGTCAGTTTCCATCCATTATTCCTTGTCTGGCCTTCAGGTGCTTTGGAAAATAGCTTGACCCCCTTCCTCCTCTCTGGGGCAGCCCCTCAAATATTGGAAGGCTGCTCTCCTGCCTCCCCTGGTCCTTCTCTTCACTAGACTAACCAGGCCCAGTTCCTGCAACCGTTCTTCGAATGTTTTAGTCTCCAGTCCCCCAATCATCCTGGTTGCTTTCTCTGTACTTTTTATAGAGTCTCAGCATCTTTTATAATGTGGTGATCACTTTTAGACCTCTAGTTAAAAGTTCGTTTTAAAAGAAAATTGAGAAATTGGTTTATTTACAGGGCAACTGAAACTCAGTAGGATGAAAATGAGCAGATCTCAAGGAGTTCAAATCTGCAACGTGTTAACCAGAAGGAGGTTTGGTTATATCACATATTTGTCAGTTCTCCTCCTCCGATGTTCCAGTAGAAGAAACCAAGAATCCAAACAATCCTGAACCTCATGTTCATATCTAGCTTGGAAGTATCATTAAAATTGCATGGCAGCCATCTCCTTTCCCTTGGCAAAACCTCGCTCCAGAAGTATTAAATCCAATTTGGGGGGGGGGGGCTGGAGAGCTAAAGTTGCTCTCCACCACCCTTCCCAGATCAAACACGGAGGCTTTCAAAGAAAATCTAAGGATTTCTCTCCTGTTGGCAAAGCAAGAGAAAAAGAACCAGTTTTGAGGACGGAAAGGCCTCTCAAACTCCAGCCTTTCAAAGGCAAAATTCCTCGATATTTTCAATTTTGCTCATCTCAGCAAAAGGGGAGGGGAACACACACACACACACACCCCCCCAGAGCTGGATGAATCACTCGGCTGCTGTGCTTAAGTAACAGAGAACTGGCTTTCTTGGGAGTCACCCAACTTCTCCATGGCTTTTATCCATGCCAACTTTTTCTCCTTGGATTTACACTTTTCCTCCAGTTGCGGCAGGACTAGCGTCAGTGCCGCTGGCCTGGAGAAGCATCTTAAATTTCAAGTTTGGAAAAGGCCTACTTGGATAGCTTTTTGGGGCATGTGGAAGAGATTCAGAGGGTCAGGAAGAAAGGGAGAATGTAAGAAAAAGATCCACTGGGGCATCACTGATAGAGATTTGAACAAGGGCGATGCCGTTTTAATTGATTCTGGGAACTTTTATCCCAGAGCTGCCATTGATGAGAGAGGATTGACAAGCACACTGGAGATTCTCTGAAGAAAGTCCCAATTGCTGGTTTGCAAAACAACCACAGAGACTCAAAGAGAGGAATCATTTTGCCACCAGATGTTGCGAGTTTTGCTAGCATCCCTCAGCGCTGCCTAAGGCCACATCTGCTGAAACTCTTCCCCCAGCTAGAGAAAGAAACATGTTAGCTTGCAAAGCATTGGTGCATTCAGAAAGGAGACCTCAGCCTCAACTTCCCCCCTCCTGCCTCTTTGAACGGACAGTGCCTGACAGAATGCCTGGCCTGGAAAGGAAGGAGGGCTAAGCACTCTAGGATTAGAGCCAAAGAGTTGAGTTAAAAGAGAGAGAGAGAGAGGTTAGCCGAAAACGATTCACTAAACTTGTGCCTGCAAGTTTGATAATGGAATAGAGCAGAGATATGTAGAGAGACAGACATGCTGGAGGCAACATCAAATGTTGAGTTTCTTGACAAAAATGGAGCTCCTGATTTTATTGCCATTATTGTTTCACATGGATAGATGATAGAGACAGAGATTATGATGATAGATAGGTAGATAGAGCTAGATGGATGGATAGGTAGATAGATATAGATATTAAATAAATAGATGATAGAATAGATAGATAATAGAGATAAATGAAGATAGATGATAGATGATAGAGACATGATGGATGGATGGATGGATGGATGGATAGGTGGATATAGATGTTAAATATATGATAGAATAGATAGATAATAGAGATAAATGAAGATAGATGATGATAGATGATAGAGACAGATAGATGATAGATAGATGATAGAGACAGATGATAGATGATATGATAAATGATAAATATAGATAGATATAGATAGATTAGAGAGAGACAGACAGACAGACATAGATAGGTGCCATTAGCATGCTTGAATGTTTTTTTTTTAATTGTGATGTCTTGTTGCTATGATGGGAAACAATTGTAGTCTAAAATGTTGGACTCCAGTTCTCATCATAACAGAATAAGAGTCGGAAGGAACTTTGGAAGGTCCCCTTGTCCAACCCCTTGTTCATACAGGAAACCCTACACCATTTTAGACAAATGAGATTGGTTGTCCAATCTCTCCTCAAAACCTCTGGGTTTTTTTTTCCATCCATGATCCCCATCCCACACCAGGTTTCAAACAGGATGAGGAACACCAACAGCCCATCCAACATGCACAAAGGGAGCTTGTAGTTGGTGTAGTAGGAAAGAAAACACGGACACGTAGCATTCAAATCCCATCCTGAGGGATTTGAAGTCTTGCTCTACTTTTAAGTCTACCTTGCCAGACTGTTGTGAGGGTATTGGGGGGAGGGGGCTCCCACAAAATCCCTTGGAAGGAGAAGCGGGCAAGATAAACAGCCCTATTTGAAATATTAGCGGCTTACCTGGATCTTCTGGGCTTCTCTTGCAAACGAATCTTCCAAAACCACCAGAAGAATTAAAAGCAGGAAAATGCCGGTGAAATTTCCAGGGCTTGGATATTTATGTTTCTTTTCCCTGCCAGCAGGCAATAAAAAGGGAGGAACACTCGCAGAGAGACTTTTGAACTGCTCCATGGCTGCATTCAATTAAAACCGAACGCGAAAAGAAGAATTACCCGGGAGGAAATTCAACCCAAATACATCCAGTTTGCAAGGCAAATTGTTCTGAAGTTCTGAAAAGTAGGCTGAGATGGCAAAATTTCCTGGAGTGCTGGAGCAATTTTTTTTTTTTTTAAAAAAAGGATGCCAGTGCCAAGGTTTGAGTTAAGACTCTTGACACGCTCCGCCAGGGAATCTCTGCTTGTGGAAGAAGGGAATGGAAAAGGAAAGAGGGAAAACAGCTGGAAAGGAAAAGGAGAGCTAAGCCAGCTGTTTCGGCATCTGGATGAGGGCGGCCCTAGATCCCTGTGTGCACACACACACACACACAGACACACACCAGGAGGAGGAAAATGATGGACTCCCAATCGGTGGATTCTGAGCATACACGCACACGCCCCGAATCTTTTATCGATGGGATCTATTCCACAGTCAAGAGATCCACCCACAAGCTTTGAGAGGATTCTGATCTGCAAGAGAAGAGTTTTGTCTTCGCTGGGGGTCTCTGATTGTTCATCTTGGTTGGCCCTGTTTGCAGTGTTGCAATTTCATTGTGTATCTGTGTGACTACATGGGTCTCCTTTGGGGAATTTACACAATGGGGAATTTCACAATTCCCAGTATCATATTTTTTTTGAGATGGCGAGAAAGCTTGCCCATGATTTTTCCCTAGGAAGCTCAGCTTAGGAGCCAAATTTCTCTAGAGGCTTGGCCTACCTCACAGGGCTGTCGGGAAAGTCAACAAGGGAGAACTCGAATCAGCGCCTGGTGCTTTGTGATGTGAAGTTGGCCAGAGGGCAGGTATGGAAGAAAAATTGTGGGATACAGTTTAGAGCAGGGCAGGGGTCTCCACCCTTGGCGACTTGAAAACTTGTGAACTTCAACTGGGAGTTGAAGTCCACAAGTTTTCAAGTTGCCAAGGTTGGAAACTCCTCATTTAGAGGGTCTTTAAAAAAAAACCAAAACCCCTCTACAGCCACTTTCCAGGAGAAAAACTACAGCTTGAAAAAGAAGAAAAACTTTGGGGGAAAAATGATTTTTTTAAAAATGCCATCGAGTTTAATGAGTTTTTCTCCCAAGGAAAAGCCGAAGACCAACAGAGGGATGTAACAGGAAGTAAAAATGCTTAGCAAATATCTTATCTTGTCCTTTTGCTGGACATGTTTAGACAACTGAAACAATTGGGAGATGATGTGTTAAATTCCTGGCAGGCCTTACTGCTGGAACGATAGGGACTAGAACCTATTTCTTTAGACATTATACTGGATTTGCCCCAAAGAAAGTGGGTACTGTACACCTCAAATACACAGTATAATTCCTGTCTCAATTCTTTTCTGTAGATTCTCTTTTGCTATTTTAAAAAACACCATCTGCAATATTTACATGCCTTGACACAAAGCCACAATAAATATTACATAAGCAGCACAAGGAACGGTTCTTAATTCTGGCCGTTTATATTTTTTTTCGTTCTCACATCTGGCTGTTTAATTTGGTCACCTCTCAAAAATCAGTGAATCTGGCTCCATATAATTTTGGACAAGAGCAGAAGGGAAAAAAATCTTGCTCGCATGGGCCTTTGTCAAAAGCTTGATGAAAGTTTGTCCTCTCCACCCATCTCGGATGCCACTAAAAAAATAATAATCACTTGGATAAATTTGAATTTATACTATCAATTTATATGGCTTTCTTAAAACCTCCTTTGCAGTGGTGCTTTTCAAAGCAGGATACGGAGGAGTAAATGCAACACACAGCAAGGAAAAACAGAAAAAAGGCCCTTTGAAAAGAAAGAAAAAAGCTGCTTTCCCCAAAAACAGGTATTTTCTCCCAAAAACAGGTATTTTCTCCCCAAAACAGGTATTTTCCATAATAAGCACTGGCCTTGGTAAGGTGTAATAGCCAGTTATGTCCACAGGATGGCAGACTTTGCTATTCCAGTGATTAAAAAGAAGGCAGTCCTTGACTTAGAACAGTTTGTGTAGTGACTGTTAACAATTGTCTCATTTAGTAAAAGAAATTTGGGCTCCATTGTGGTCGTAGCTCAAGAACTACCTATGTTGGAATTTTTTTTTTTGAAATAGGCCCTCTAGTGGTTGTTACACATATATGGCACCCAACGTTTTGTATGGTATTTTTGCTATGGAAATGTTGAAGAGAAACTGGACCCATAGATCCACAGGACTGTGATATAGATCATCAAGGTTTATGTCTTTTAAGGAACTGTGTTTATTGCGACACAACGTAGTCTGATTTCTGGCCATCTTAGACTGGCATTCTACGATGAATGCAATTTTATTTTACTGAAATACAAAAACAAACAATCTTTGCTTTGCCCAGGGTCTTAAAGGGATGGCTAAATGCATATATAGACCAGAACAGTCCATCATCTGGCTAGTTTGACTTAACATTTGCTTTCTTCCTTAGGGAGAGGATGGCCAGCAGGGGGCACTCTTTTTATGCGCTTGTGCTATACATACATAACATACATAGTCCCTTTGAGGCTAAAACACCTGAGCCATCAGAGGGCGCTCTTGTCGCATTCTGTCATTGATGGTCTTAGTATTCCCTTTCAGTAGTATTCCCTTTCACTATGCCCAAAAGAACCACCAGAGGGCACCATTTGCATGCCCTATGCCAGGGGTCCCCAACCACCGGTCCCCAGACCGGTACCGGTCCGTGGATCATTTTTTACCGGGCCGCAAAGCTTGGGCGCCACCATCTTGTTTTGATGGCGCTTCCAGGTTTTCAGTTGGAAAGTGGCGTTTGGGTGCTCGTGCCTTAGTTTCGTCGAGGGGGGGCGGCGGCTTCAAACGAAGAGCCATCCTGATGGCGGTGGAGTCTCGCGTTACTCAGGTACCGGTCCGTGGAAGAATAAATAATCGTGAAACCGGTCCCTGGTTCAAAAAAGGTTGGGGGCCACTGCCCTATGCTATATAGAAGATAGATGAGAAAAGAGTGCCATCCAGTGTCTAATTTTTAATAATGCAGTTTATATATTATGCACACTGAAAAACCTGCCATCCAGCGGTGAATTTGGGAACTGCAGATTCAAACCATTGGGAATGGTCTGCCATCCCAAGGTATATATAATACACAAACACACATTATTAAATCTGCCATCTAATGGTTGATTTAGGACCTGCTTATTTATGTAACTGTGTAACCTGTTATTTGCTTATTGGCAAAATGGCCACGAGATGGC
>NW_020716768.1:427010-439245 GCF_900518725.1 Notechis scutatus
TAAGGTCACTTGCAGGAAAAGAGCCAAGCCACAAAATGTGGTGGCACGTTGGTCTTCCATCTCTGCGTCTCCAGTGCTGGGTGGGTGGGATTGGCCTCCCGAAGAGGAAGGGGCAGCATTGAAGGCTGGCCTGGCTTTTTATTTTTTAAAGAAGGTTTTGTTTTGAGATGGTTTTAAGAACCTCCATTATTATTATTCTAAAGAGGCAGGGGTTTTTTTTGCAGCCATCGTGGTCTTTTTAAGCTCCCCTGCTGGAGGATAAAATTTTCTGGCATGTCCCTCCAGTGCATTAACAGGGATTCAGGGCCAGCTGGAACAATGCAGCCCCTTCCTCAGCCCTCCACAAGTGGCAACAGCTGTCCAGTTACACCCCCCCCAAAATCTGTCCATCCATCAGTCTCCATTGGAAAAATCCAAGTCTTCCACCACGTCCTCTTCTCCTCTTGCCAGCCGTTGCAACTCTGCCCGAGACAGTGGTTTTCGAAGGTGGTGGCTCCGTTGGGGCACGGCCCTCTCGCCTCCTGGAGAAGGAAGAAAAACAGGGGTGTCAATCCAACCTCAAAGGGGAGAGGGGACACAAAAAGGCAGCTGGGTGCTAATTAATCATCTGTGCTAATTAAAGGATTGCCTGCAGGGCACAGGAGGGGGTGAGATGGAAATGGGGAGATGGGCAGCATACAAGTTTAATAAGTAAAGCAATAAATAAACCAAAGCACCTGGGTGTTTAGAATGGGGATGGAGGATCAAGGAGAAGAAAATTTTTATTTCCCTTTCCCCCCATTTTGTTGGGGGGGGGGGGACAACAACTCTATAAAGGCCTCCAAAACTCACATCCTAGAAATAAGGGGGGAATTGGGCTCCTCTCCAAATGTTTCTGAATGAGCTCTTGCAATCTACGGAGGTGAATTTAGAAGCATGCTCTTCCCTCTTAAAATGGCCTAGGGTGTTACTTCTTTAACTTTATATGCGTCTCTCGCTTAAGCAACAGATATTTTCGGGCTCAACTGTGGTCATAAGTCAAGGACTTGCTATATGACATTAACTTCTACTTTAAAATGGATACACTCCATTCCCAGGCCATGTTTCCATAAGGACTGCTAATAAAACAGCCGATTTCCAAGTTTGCAAAGCTTTTCACACACACAATACATTTAAATCAACTTTCCAACAGGCCAAATGATCCATAAACTGCAAACAAACAAACAAAAAAACACCACCCACTATCCCCTGGACAAGGCCTGCAAGAAGAAATGACCCAACACTCACACACACACACACACCCAGGGCCCCTGGTCCCCCTGGTCCCCCTGACCCACCACCGTCCACCTGGCATGGGAGCTCCTGCAAACCCCACCCAGCCCCACACCTGTGCATGCCCCACCTCCCCCCCCAGCAAAGCCAATGTAACCAAGCTCCATAAGGCCCCCTTGCAAAAAAACGCCAGCCAGGTGACTAGATCTCATGGGGGTCCCAGCTTCTGCCCAGGATTGGACTAGAAGACCTCCTTCCGGCTCTATTCTGACTGATATGGTCGAAGGTCTCCTGCCTGAGCTGGGGGTCAGACTAGAAGACCTCCAAGGGCCCTTCTGATGGAAGGATGGATGGAAACCGACCCATTGGAAGGCTTCGGCTGTTGCAAGACAACGGGCCCCCTCCCGCCTCTCTTCCTTTCCTCCCCCCCCCCCCGGAGGCAGCGGGGGGGGGGGGAGCAACGCCCCTGGGGGCCCCTTCCCCCCCCTCCCCCCACCCCCCCACCTCTAGGGGCAGCCCAACGGGGAGTCTCTTCTTTAACCGGCCCCCGTTCCGCCTCCTCCTGGCGCGGCTGCCCTTCCCGCCCTCCGTGTCTCTCCCCCCCCCCCCCCCAAAAAAACCCCCCCCCCCCCAACGACGCAGGCGACCCAGCGCCATTTTCTCCCCGGGCGCCACTCCGAAGCGGCTCCGGTTTGCCAACAGAGGGAGGGGAGGGGAGGGGACGGGACGAAGGAGGCCTCCCTTACCGGAACCGGGGCCGTGAAACCCTCCAGGCCCTTCCCGAGTCCCACCGTCCTCGGGGCCGTCGCGGAAGGCAGAGAGAAGCCGCTCAACAAGCCGCTGAGGCGCCTCACCAACCGCCACCGCCCCGCAGCTGCGCCGAAGGCCGGGCACGCCCTGCGCAGGCGCACGTGGCTTGCGGGGTCACGTGCCCGTGTGGGCGTGGCTTGGCGGTATGTCACGGGGCTGGGAGCGGCCTGGTGGTCACGTGCCCGGGTGGGCGTGGCTTAGCGGCATCTCACGGGGTGGGCGCGGCCTGGTGGACCACGTGCCTGGGTGGGCGTGGCTTGGCGGCCATGTGACGGGCTGGGCGCGGCCTGGTGGTCATGTGGCAGAGTGGGCGTGGCCAGTTCAATGATTATTCATATTTCTATTAACTGTTGCGATTCCTTCCCTGCGCCTGCAATGACGCAAAATGGCCACGAGATGGCGGGCTATTATTGCTAATGCAATTTCCCATAGACTTAGAAAACCGCGGTTTTCATGTAATTTGAGGTCTATTTTCACCCCGTTTTCCCCTCTAGAGCAATGGGGGACTTAGAGTAAGGTCCCTCGTCGGATTTCGCCACATCTGTAACCTGATTATTTTTATTTATATTAACTTTCGCGATTCCTTCCCTGCACCTGCCATAACGAAAAACCTCCACCAGGTGGCAGGCTGTTATTGCTGTGCAATTTCTGTACTTCACCTGCCATGACGCAAAATGGCCACGAGATGGCGGGCTATTATTGTTAAGTTCTTTCCTCCACCTGCAATGACGCAAAATGGCCACGAGATGGCGGACTATTATTTTTAAGTTCTTTCCTCCACCTGCAATGACGCAAAATGGCCACGAGATGGCGGGCTATTATTGTCAATGCAATTTCCCAGACTTTGAAAACCGCTTTTTTCATGTAATTTGAGGTCCATTTTCACCCCGTTTTACCCTCTAGAGCAATGGGGGACTTAGAGTAAGGTCCCTCGTCGGATTTCGCCAGATCTGTAACCTGATTATTTTTATTTATATTAACTTTTGCGATTCCTTCCCTGCGCCTGCCATAACGAAAAATATCCACCAGGTGGCAGGCTGTTATGGCTGTGCAATTTCCGTACTCCACCTGCCATGCGCAAAATGGCCAGGAGAGGGCGGGCTATTATTCAGGCCACTATGCCCCAATAGCCACTGGAGGGCACCGTTTCCATGCTCTGTAATGGTCTAGTAGCCTCTCAGGCCTTTATGCTGAAAATAACCACCAGAGGGCACTATTTCTATTCTGTTCTACACATAGACTTATAAACCTCTTTCCAGCTGCTATGTCCAAAATAGCCACCAGAGGACACTCTTTCCATGCTCCCTTTCAGATCACAGTAAAACAATTGCAGTAATCTACTTCAGTAATTAACAACTAATTAAGTAATCTACTTAACTGTCAAAAAAGGTCATAAAACGGGGCAAAGTTCCCGTTTCACTTACCAACATAAATTTTGGGTTCAATTGTGGTCTTAAGTCAAAGACTACCTGTATGTAGTTCCTTTCAGGCTGCTCTGTACAAAATAGCCACTCTCTGCTCTTCTCTCGGGTGCTGAAAATATCCGCTTTGTGAGGTATAATAATAATGGATTACCGGCCGTTGTCACCCATCCCCAGAGCCTTCCTTTCTCACATCTTTGGTTTTGTGAAGAGAGGTACACTGCCCCTGATTTCACCTTCCACTGAACAGTCCCACTTGAGAGGCCAAAGGATCACAATCCGACTCGTGTCAAATCTGTGTCAACTCATAAAATATTTCTCTGGTCTTTTTAGAGTTGCCAAGAGAAAGCGAGGGGGGAGCAGTGGGGCAGCTTGCAAAACCAAAAGTGCATTCCATACATGTTTTCAAAGATAGTAACTAGGTGTGAAGTTGCTGCTGTGCAAAATTCTATCTGGAGAGCATGAGGGATGACTCTGGGCTATGGAGGTGTCCCATTGGAGAATATGAATTATGATACACCCAGGAGGTGGGGGAAAAACCAGGGTCAAGGGTGATTATGTGCTTCAGAGTCATCTGCACCCAGGCAGTGCTGGCATGTTAACTCTCAATAAATCCTTTTGAAGTTTTGGAAGTTTGGCTCGAGACTCATGATTGAAATGGGCTTAAATGCCGGAGCCCTGACAACCTGGTTTCTCTCTTATTCGTGCTTCCCGGGTCAATTTTTCATCTTTTCGTTGGAATTCTGCCTTGGGCTCCCTTTCCTTTCCACTCAGACGTCCACCGAGCCCCGGGGGGGCAATTTCGAAGGCCGATTTCTATGTTCAGAGATTGCCTTCCCGCGCTACAATTATCTAAAGGGCTGCCCCAAAGAAGAGAGGGTCAAGCTATCCTCCACAGGGGCTGAAGGCAGGAACAGAAGCAACGGGTGGAAACTCATCAAGGAGAGAAGCAATCTAGAACTAAGGAGAAACTGGAACAATTAATCCGTAGAACACCTTGCCTGCAGAAGTTGTGAATGCTCCAACGCCGGAAGTTTTGAAGAGGAGATCGGGCAGCCACTTGTCTGAAATGAGCAGGGGACTGGACTAGAAGACCTCCAAGGTCCCTTCGACTCCGTGATTCTGCTCACTAGCCCACCGATTTGGCCCCCTCCTTAAGAGCCCCTCATTGCGAGAGTCAAGTCTTTGTGAGTAAGGAAGAAATGCTACCGGCCCATAGAAAAAAGGCTTGTGCAGACGTGTTGTATTTTTTGCCAGCAAACATTCACGACTTCATGTTGAAGGACGCACCCTCTCTCTCTCTCAGGCACACACACACACACACACACAAGCACACACCTGTCCCTCCCTCCATCAGGGCTTCCTTGGCCCGTAAGATCCCTTTTCCGCTGGCCTTCCCGATACCCAGGCTGGTGCGGCACCAGCTCTTGCTCTGGGCTGGCCCCTCCCTCCCGGGAGGGCAGAGCCAAGTCCAGACCCCGCCTTTTAAAGTGCAAGAATATTTCTTTTCCACAGGACGGAAGGAAACATGCTCGTTCGGGAAGATTGCTCCTCTTTTTGACACTGGAGAAAGCTAGGAAGGAAAAGCTAATTACCCCACATCTCCCCGCCCCAAAGTCTCTGTAGTTTGGATCTTCTCTCTTGGCTCGCTCCGGACTCCCCCAACCCGAAGCCAAATTCGAACCCAGAGGAGGGAGGGGCAGGACAACGGTTGGGGGGGCGGATGGTGGCAAAGCCAGTTCCTCAAACGAAGATCGGGATCCTCTCGCGGATGGCTTGTCGGCAGATGGGACAGACGTTCAAGGAGACGCCACACTCTTGGCACGACCCGTGTCCACACTGGTAGATCACCCTGATGTGGCTGTCGATGCAGATGGGGCAGGTGATTCGCTCCTCCATCTGCCGGTAGCGGCTCTGGAGATCCTCCATGAGCTTCTGTTGGTTGGTGACCTCGGGGCCCGACCCACCGTCAACTTCAGAGTTGTCTGTGGCGGTGAGAGGAGGGGGGGGGGAGGAGAGGAAGGAAATCTGGAAGAGCAGTGCAGCAGCTTGAAAGCGATAGTACATTTCGACTCTTCTCTTTAAAAGATTGTAACTAACCCACCAGAGCGTTTGCCCGCGAATATATTTAATTGGAGAACGTGAATGATGACACCCAGCCTGTGAATGTGGCTCAATTGGAGAATCTGATTTATGACACACCCGGGGGGGGGGGGGAAACAGGGTCAGAGGGGACTGTAAATGACCTAGGCCAGAGTTGGCTTCATACAGGGCAGGGCCAGTATGTCGCCTCTAATAAAATCCTTTGAAGTTTTTTGAAGTTTGGCTCGAGAATCGTGATTTAATTAGGGCGATTTCTGGAATCCTGACACCCCCGAGGAAAACTGAAGGAGGAGGAGGGCAAAGGAAAACGAAGGGAGATTTTGGTCTCACCATTCCTGAATGCTGATCATCACAATTGGATGTTCCCAGTGTGGTCTCTATTCTACTCTTGTTGGCTAAAAGCAAGGGAAACGCCCACAAAGATATCAAGCGATCATGCTCACCTTGTTTCAACTTTTTGGTAATGGTGACTTGGCATTTGATGCATTTCTTCATTCTTCTGGAACATTCTGTTTCCGGGGAGAGAAGTTGGGAGAGGAGAAAAGGTTGGGAGAGACGTGGCTTTTAGAGACAAGCTTCCAACAAACTCTCATTCTTTACTTTAGGGCAGGGGTATAAATGTAAGGGACATCGCTTCGGCCTGGTCTACCCAACGCAAGCTGGCCATGTCCACCCAGTCAGCCACACCCACCCAGTCGGCCTTGCCCAGTGAGTGGTGTCAATTTGGCCACACTGCCCCCTCCCCGAGGGTCAACCAGAGCCGTGATGTGGCCCTCAATGAAATTGAGTTTGATACCCCTGCTTTGGGGGTGGGGGGGTGGAACAGGAAGTAAGAAATAGGTGTTTCAGTTACGGGATACGGGAGTTAAACGCAGCGGTACCTTCGCACACAATGCTGTGTTGACAGGGGAAGAAAAGGACCAGCAGCGCCAGTTCCGAGCAAACCAAGCACTCCGAAGGGGCAACCACTTTTGGCACGCTGAGGTTTGTCATGGTGTTGGGGGTGGTGTGGACTCTTCTCAGGCTGCTGGTCACGGTGGAGCTCTCGAAGGAGTCGTGCTGCTCTCTGGGGCAGAAAGAGGCCATGTTAAGATTAGACAGCGGCATGGAGTGGAGTGTTGCGGTGGCTTAGAGGTGGAGCTCTCGCCTCACAATCAGGAGGCTGTGAGTTCGATCCTAGGTAGAGGCAGATATTTTTCTCTCTCTGGGCATAATGAGAATATTATCTGCTGAACAAAAACTCCGTATTGGCGACAGGGAAGGGTATCCGGCCAGTAAAAATGTTGCTAGCTCCATTCAGTTGCTCAGACTCAAGGGATGATGGAATCATTAAAAGATGATGTAGGTGTGGCTGCAATTCAGCAGAATCCAACATCTTTTGACAGCTAAGCCCCATTTCTTTATGAGAGGGTGCAAGGGCCATTCGGAGCGTCGCAGAAGGGCTCCAATTTTGAAAGGGGAGCCGTGCTGAGTGATCCAGAAGGGGTGCAACCTCCTGCAAACGACGTCTCCAATTTTTGCAGTGAATATTAAAACTGGACCATTCCTGAGCTCGGAATGGATCCCTTGTCTCTAGCAATACAGAAGAACATCCCAAGGAAGGAAGTCAAGAGCGGGAGAAGTTGGGACCGACCCTCACCTGTATTTGTGGGAGAAGTTCTGGATTAGGTGTGCAATGCTCCCGTCCAAGACGAGGTCAAGCGGAGACTTGCCCCGGTGGTTGGCATAGTTGACATCGGCCCCTTGCTGGGCCAGGTAGCAGGCGAGGGCAGTTCCCACATTCAGTTTGGTGTTGCCGAGGAAACCGGAGGCCTGGAGCTACGGGAGGATGGAGACAGGAAGAACTATGGGTGTAACAGAATTTGGGGCGAGAGAACCACCAAGGGGAAAGAAGGAGGAAGCTGTTAAAAGAGGGACTTGGAGAAGTGATTGCAGGCTGGAGATAGAATGAAGAATTAGGGGGAAAAATCGGATTAACCCTGCCTCAATTTCACTTCTTGAGCTGGCCTACCGCCAGGAACCCAGATAAGCCTGGACATCAGATAATTCACGATTTGTTCCCAACAACTTGCTGCACGCAGTTTGCCTTTTTTAAACACTGTGTTCCCAGCTGCAGCTAATGAAGGGAATCAGGGCCCTTTCCTCCCCCGTAAGCCACACAACCCACGTTGCTCCCTTCTCTGCTCCTCCGCTGCATTCCCTAGGATGAAGAGGGGGTGGGCCTGCGTCTTCCTTTGAATTCCCTCTGCCTTGCTCTACCTCTCCCCTGCTCTGCCCAGCCAGACTCTGCCCTTCCCCAGTTTCTTCCACAGCCAACAGAGCCACACTTCCACTCCCTGTCAGCTGCTCGGCCTCCCCCTCCAAATCAGATTCCAATAGGGACATGACACTCACCTTGGAGAAGAGGCTGTTTTCCTGGTCTGACTGCTCCTCGACCAGGATGGAGACCAGGTGCTCCCTCTCCAAAATGATGTGCATGGCAGTGTCGCCGTCCTCGTCTTCAGAATTGACGTCGGCACCTTCGCTCACCAGCAGCTGCACCATCTCCACGTGGCCCTGGGTGACGGCTAAATGCAGGGGCGTCTGGTTGCGGTTGTTCCTGAGGTTCACATCGCAGCGGCCCTGGGGGACCAGGGAAGGACCCACAAGCTTTCAGTTCCACAAAACGGGCCCTCCTTTATGCCAGCGGGAAGTTTTAATCTCGGGGAGAGGAGGGCGTTTATTTTCTCCTAAAGCAGGGGTCTCCAACCTTGGCAACTTTAAGACTTGTGGACTTCAACTCCCAGAGCTCCTCAGCCAGTTTTGCTAGACTTCAACTCTATGCCTGCTTACTCTCTCGTAATCCCTTCCTCTGTAATCTCTCCACTCTAGGGAGTAGGAGGGGGAAAAAAACAAAAACCAACAGGCATAGTTGAATGGGGAATTCTGGGAATTGAAGTCCACAAGTCTTAAAGTTGCCAAGGTTGGACACCTTGGCGGCTGATCCAAGTAACCCTTTTTCCTCTTCTACAATAGGACTGGCTTTTGTGCAGTTAGTCCTCGGCTTATGAGCATTCCTTCAGCGACCATTTGAAATTACAATGGTGCTGAAGAGACCGAGGACCTGCCTTCCCCCTCCCCCACCAATCGTGCAATCGAAGCTCATGCACTCGGCAGGCCACCCTAACTTATAACTGGCCACTTAAGCACCACGATGGCTTATGACCAAAATTCTGAGCTCAGCTGTGGTCATAAGTCAAGGACTACCTAGTTTTTTTCCCCCCCAAGGAAAATGGAAGAGCCTTTCTTCCTTCCACTGATAAAAAAACTTAGCCAAGCCAAGCCAAAAAAAATGAATCATGCCTTGCTAACTATTTTGCCATTTTTGTTAAGCTCCCATTCTCTAATTTAGCCTGGTCTTAGAACCTAAAAAAGAGCAGGCCTGCCAGGAGACCACCAGGAGATCACAGGCTTCTAAACAAACCATCCTCAGCTGGTTTGGGCAGACATCTTCCCCAATACACAGAAAGTTTCCACACACCCCATAACCCCAATGGTTTCTCCCTCCGTTCACCTCTTTGATTAAAATCTCTGCCACCTCCTTGTGATTGTTGAGGGCAGCGAGATGCAGAGCGGTGAAGCCGTCGTCCTTTTTGGCGTCCACCAACTGCCGAGCTCGTGCCAGGATCTTCTTGATCGCTCTAACGGAGGAGAGAAAAGAGGACAGGAAAGGGGAAAAAAGGGGGGGGAAAGACACAGAAGAAAAGAAGAAAAAATTGTGCATTCAGGGTACGGATTGTCACAAAGAGGAAATATACATTTGCAGAGGTCCCTCTTGGCATTTAAAAAAAAAGGCATATTTTGAGGTAGGAAACCCACCTAAATCTACAATGTCGGCATGAATATAGTTTTTTTTAAAAAACAAAAACAAAATCAGCCCAGCCATCTCAAAAAGTGATCTTGGCATCTGCTTCACCAATTCTGTAGGATCACTTCCACCATTGCGTCTTCAGGCTTCCCCAAAATCATGAAGCGATGCTGCCGGAGGTGAAAAAAGATTGCAGGATCCAATCTGAGTCGGTCACCAGGCCTGGAAATTTCCTCCTTCAAGCTTTCGGATTCGTGCTGGACCCCATTCCTCAAGGAACTTCTCTCTCTCTCTCTCTCCACGGTCTAGTGAGGGAGTCCGAAGGCTAAACCTCCAATCCCGGGGACCGACTCACGATTGGATCCTGCAATGTTATCCTGGGATACGTATATTGGCCTTATATTTGTGCCAAAAAGATCGCCTTGCCTTTATTATGGCACCTTCAGAAAGATTTACCTGCCATTTAAACGATGCGTGCAACTTTATTCGGATGGAGATCTCTTAAAAGAAGCAGCACATTATTGTCAGATTTCAAAGCCAACCCCTTCCAAGCTGACTTTTTTTTTTTCTACCCTCTCTGCTCCTGGCATAATTCTCTTGGCAGGCCGAATGACCTCTTCTCTTCCCTTTTCAAAAAAACATTCAATATCTTTTGCCGACATTTCTGTGGCAGTTTTCAGTTTTGCCTAAGATCTTAAAAAGCCTGCCTGTCCTGGAAGTCAATTCCGATTACATCACGCCTTATACTCCTCTCTTGCTTACAGCTTGTTTCCTTTCAGGGCTGCGTGGTGCAACAGGTTGAAGCCTTGTTGATTCTGGATCGTAAAATCGATGCCGGGGACCTCGGTGAGGGCTTCGATGATGCACTTGAAGTCGGCAGTGATGGCGTAATGAAGGGGGGTGTCGCCTGAAGAACCCTGGGGGGACAGAGGAGGTGTCAACATAGCCAAACAGTGTGGAATTCTTGTTCTGACCAAGGCTTCCTGAGACTGTAATTAAGCACATGCTTAGTCCAAACAACTCGTTTTATTTCAACGCTGAGGATTATGTTCATTCCCAGCCTGTAATGAGTCCCAAACAGTCCCTCGAGATAAGCACCCACCTTTCTCTTCTTTGAATTGCTGCCAACAACTAAAGTGCCAAATTAACTGTAAAAACCAACCAAAGTACAAAGTCCACACAGAGCTTCAAGGTTTAATCTGAACGGAGCAAACAACTTTGCTTCCTGCAAAGGTTTCTCTACCTTTGCACCTCCTTTATACCTGATGGGAGAGGCAATCACCTCCAAGCCTTACTCCCGAGTTGCCCCTTTTGTCTCAGCTGCTCTTGCCTTCTAGCAGCTCTGCGCATATGCGCACTGGGAACAGGCTCCCTTGGTTCCTCTGCCTTGCTGCTGCCAGACTCTGGAGGCTCCGGAATCAGCACCCCACTCCCAGATGGTCCTGGCCCCATCTTTTCATCGGATGCAGGACCCTCGTCCGAGTCCTCCCCAGACTCCTGGACTAGTCCCCATTCTTCCCCACTGTCCGATTCCTCTGCCGTCTACACAGGCGGCCGGCAAACCACAACAATTCTCAATGTAGATTACGTTTTTTAAAAAAATGCAACCTTCCACTCAAACTAAACCCAAAAGCGAAAGCAAAAAATTCTGGATGAGAGACCACTCAGAGATACTCAAGGGCTTCTGAGCTGTGATTCCCCCAAACAGGAAGACTCACTGGCAAATTCACGTCGCAGTTGTTTTCGCACAAGGCTTTCACGACCTCCGTGAAGCCATGGTTGACAGAGACATACAAGGCCGTGCACCTGGCGGTGTTCAAAATATTCGGGTTGGCCCCTTTGCTGACAAGAAGCCGGGCGACGTCCGCTTGATTCCTGGTTCACGCAAAAGTGTTAAGTGGCAAAGATACAAGGGAAGGGGAGGAGAAATGAATTAGAAATAAAATTCTTCTCCTGCTACACTCATTTCTTTGGTTTCTTTAAAGGTGGAAAAAGGGAAGAATCAATTTACAATCTATCTATCTACCTACCTACCTACCTATCTACCAACCATCTATCTATCGCAATAGCACTTATATACCGCTTCACAGCGCTTTTACAGCCCTCCCTAAGCAATTTACAGAGTCAGCCTCTTGCCCCCAACAATCCAGGTCCTCATTTTACCGACCACAAAAGGATGGAAGGCTGAGTCAACTTTGAGCTGGTCAGAATCGAACTGTTGACGGTGGGCAGAGTCAAGACTACAATCCTGCATTCTAACCACTGCAGAGCTCCTAAGAATGCTAAGCCGTCTTCACCATCTACCCCTATTCAATCCCCCGCCCCATCTCCACTGTCACCAGCTCCCATTGAGAAATAGGGGACCCCAAAGGGCAGCTGGTTTGGACTCTCTTCAGCTGTTATCTAGCAGGCAACCATCCCATCATGTTCCTGGAAGAGGCTTCAATCTTAACTGGCTGATGTCAGAAGTATAACTCTTGAGGACATTAGCTTTTCTTTTTCCCCTCATCCTTCCCCATTCTATCTTCCTTGTATGCTGTGCCTTCTAAATTGAAACCAAGGGGGATGGGGCATGGAGGTGGAAAATGCTTGTCGTTTGTTACTTAATTCTTTTATTTGGAAGCTTGAAAGAAAGAAAGAAAGAAAGAAAGAAAGAAAGAAAGAAAGAAAGAAAGAGAAATAGGAAGGAAGTGAGAGAGTTTGTGTGGTGTGTGTGTGAGAGAGAGAGAGACAAGAAAGAAAAAGAAAAAGAAAAAGAAAAAGAAAAAGAAAAAGAAAAAGAAAAAGAAAAAGAAAAAGAAAA
>NW_020716768.1:439255-460432 GCF_900518725.1 Notechis scutatus
GAAAAAGAAAAAGAAAAAGAAAAAGAAAAAGAAAAAGAAAAAGAAAAGAAAGAAAGAAAGAAAGAAAGAAAGAAAGAAAAGAAAGCTATTTCTTTTGGGAAAGGAGCCTCCCCCATATCCCTTCTCGCAGCTATGTTCCCCACAAGGGGAGCACTGCCCCAGAGCCCTCAGCGAGGGCCACGTACCCAAAGGCTGCGTAATGAAGGGCCGTGTCACCTTCTTCGTCCCACAGGTCGATGTTGGCATGGGCTTGCACCAAGAGCTTCACCACTTCCATCTGCCCCACGTACGAAGCCACCTGCAAGGCTGTCCTGCCCTGGTTCTGTACATCCACCTGGGGGAAGAAATGGAGCATCTGTTGCAGGATTGGCCAGCTGACCCTCTCAAGGCCAACTCAGGGCCAGTTCAGGCAAAGGGGGTATCGTTTCCCCCCATTCATCTGATCTGATTTCTCAGATATAACAAATCATCAGAGTTGGAAAGGACCTTATAGATCATCTAGTCCAACCCCCCGCCCAAGCGGGAGACCCTACACCACTTCTGACAGAGGGCAGTCCAATCTCTTCTTGAAAGTCTCCAGGGATGATGCCCACACAACTTCTAAAGGCAACTTCTGCTCCATGGGTGGATTGTTCTCACTGTCAGAAAGTTTCTTCTTATTTCCAGGTTGAATCTCTACTTGATCAGTTTCCACCCATTGTTCCTTGTCTGGCCTTTGGGTGCTTTGGAGAATAGCTTGACCCCCTTCCTCTCTGTGGCAGTCTCTCAAGTATTGGAAGGCTGCTCTCCTGCCTCCCCTGGTCCTTCTCTTCTTCCCTAGACTAGCCAGGCCCAGTTCCTGTAACTGTTCTTCATATGTTTTAGTCTCCAGTCCCCTCATCATCCTGGTTGCTCTTCTCTGCACTTTTTCTAGAGTCTCAACATCTTTTTTATAGTGTGGCGACCAAAACTGGATGCTGTACTCTAGGCGTGGCCTTACTAAGGCTTAAAGAGTGGTATTAGTACCTCACTTGATCTTGATTGTCTTCCTCTGTTAATGTAATTTAGGATTGCATTGGCTTTTTTGGCTGCTGCTGTACACTACTAAATAGAGCAGAACTACTTGCCTTGTCGGGGTATTTCTGAATCAAATCCCGAACTTTGCCAATGTTCCCGTGGGCTGCCTCAACCACCAGGCGGCCTGGGCTGTCAGCGTCGCTTTTTTGGGAGAGTAACCGTCCCACCACAGACACCAAGGAACCTATGAAAAGGAAACCAAGATACAAATATCATCAGCCGGTTGAGAGGGGCCAGCGCATGGCTTCATGATCCAAATCGTCCAATGTTTTTATTTTTTATTTTTTTGCTGCTGGAAGAATGTGTTCTGACACAGGCTTCGTAAACCGCAATTAATCCCAAACTTGTTTTAAAAGCAAAACCTATTTTATTGCAACGCTGGGAATGGTTTCCATCCCCAGCCAGAACTAATCTTAAACAGTTCCCCAAGATAATTACCCGCCTTTCAGTGCTATGGAATGCGGCCAAAAACAGAAGTATCCAATTAACTATAAATAGGAGTAGAGTAGAGTAGAGTAGAGTAGAGTAGAGTAGAGTAGAACAAGAATAGGAATAGAATGCAGAATAGAATAGGAACAGGAAAAGAAATAGGAATAGAATAGAATGCAGAATGGGATAGGAATAGGAATAGGAATAGGAATAGGAATAGGAATAGGAATAGGATAGAATAGAATAGAATAGAATAGAATAGAATAGAATAGAATAGAATAGAATAGAACAGAACAGCAGAGTTGGAAGGGACCTTGGAGGTCTTCTAGTCCAACACCCTGCTTAGGCAGGAAATCCTGCAAAGGGTTATCCAACATCTTTTTAAAAACTTCCAGTTTTGGAGCATTCACAACTTCTGGAGGCCAGTTGTTCCACTGGTTAATTGTTCTAACCTTCAGGAAATTTATCCTTAGTTCTAAGTTGCTTCCCTCCTGGATTAGTTTCCACCTATTGCTTCTTGTCTGGCCTTCAGGTGCTTTGGAGAATAGCTTGACCCCTTCCTCCTCTCTGTGGCAGCCCCTCAAATATGGGAAGGCTGCTCTCCTGCCTCCCCTGGTCCTTCTCTTCAATAGACCAGCCAGGCTCAGTTCCTGTAATCGTTCTTCGTGTGTTTTAGTCTCCAGTTCCCAATCATCCTGGTTGCTCTTCTCTGCAATCTTTCTAGAGTCTCAACATGTTGATAGATTACTAGATAACCTCATCATCATTTCCCAGATAATTTGAATTGAAAATGCTTTTGAAAATATCCGGTGCTGCACCTCAGCTCATTTCTGATGTACCAAATATTAATAGAAAAGTGATTTTCCCCAAAGTCTCCTCACCCTCTGCCCCCCCCCCCCATTTTTTGTTTTTTGCAAAGAATCAGGGTTTAAAAGTTTTGCCCCCACTTTTCGACTCCCTGGTATCCTGCGTGGTCATCAGGTTTGCGTCTTCCTCTCTCTGGTAGGCTGTCAGGCAGGCTGGGTTGAAGGTCCAGGATTGGCTGGAGAAGGACACGCGCAAATCTCCGTCCCCAAAGATTTTGATCACCTTACCGATGTGGCCCAGGATCTGTAAACCAGAAGAAGAAAACGAAGAGTTTGTGTGTGATCTCTTTGCCGGCAGCCAAAACGAACGGGGAGTGAAGAAAACGCGAAGAGAATTTGGATTCTAGCTTCTCCTATCAGCCCCTTCGTTTGGTTGAAAAGGCGTCGAGGACATGGTGGAAGTGGTTTTAAATTTAGATCAGTGGTCGCCAACCAGTGGGCTGGGGAACCACTGGTGGTCCGTGAGGAAATTTTGGTGGTCCGCAGAGAAATGTCCCCCCCAAAGCAATTAATCCAGGCTGCGCGGGAACACAAGGCTGCGCCAGCCACATAGCCCACAGGAATACAAGGCTTGTGTCGCTTGCATTGCGAACAACATGAGGTAGTGAGGGGAGGGGGGAAAGGGTGATCCCACGTGCCTAGCCTGGCCACCGGGCTGCTTCTTTCCACTTCTTTCTTCTTCTGCTTTGGCTGCACGCAAGGAAAGCAGCAAAAGTCTTTCTTTCTCTCCCCCAAACTCCGCCAGAAATGAGTCTTTGGAACCTTACAAGGCCTCCTGCTCCAAGAGGCTGTGCTGGCAAAGACTCATTTTTGGTAGTGTTTGGGGGAGAGAAAGAAAGACTTCTGCTGCTTCTGCTGCTTTCGTTGCATGAAGCCAAAAGTCTCTCTCTCTCTCTCTCTCCCTCCCCCTGAGAACGGAGCTGGAGACGGTATCTTGTGATCCCAAATAAATAATGATTGATTGGTAGGAAAACGGGGTGCGGAATTTTCCTGCAGACTTTTTGGGGGATTTTCCCAGGGTCTCTGCCGCTTTCTGCAGAAACCCTGGGAAAACGTCAGCAAGCCACCGTCAGTCAAAATCCGTATTAGTGGTCTGCGGGATTTGAAATTATGAGTTTGGTGGTCCCTGAGGTCCAAAAGTTGGTGACCCCTGGTTTAGATGGATGCAAGGAAAAGGAAAAAAAAAAGGGAGGGGGGCAGATTTAAGGGAAGGGAGCTCACCGCTGTCATCTCGTCCGTCCATTCTCCGTGACCGGCTTGCAGCTGTTTCACGGTTTCCATGTCATCAATCACCCTCACGACATCGTCCACCCAGAACGTGTTAAGCTACAAGGGGGAAGAAAAAAAGAAAGAAAGAAAGGCAATTTTGGTTTACAAGTTTCTTGCTTGGGACTTGGGGTTTTGTTTTGTTTTCTTCAATGAATTCACAAAACGGTGGCCATTCTCTAATGAGATTTGGTTACCCAGATTCCACTCCGCAAGGGATTATGAGATTGTTAAAAGAAGATGACGATAAGTTATACCAGGAGGAATTGGAAACTCCTTTCTAGGACTATCCAATATACAGTATTTCATCCATTTGAAAAAAAAATCCCCTTTTCTCCTGTGTCAGCTCACATTCTGAATTTTAGGATACTTTGCCACGGGAATGAACTTTACCCCACCTTGGTTAGAGCTCCGGGATGAAACGTCCAGCGAGTATCATTGTTGAACTGCACCCTCACGTCCCCTCGATCTGTGATCCTATGCACTGTTCCTGTCTGTCCGATGAACTTTTGCGAGACGGGTGGGAAGGAAGCGAAGAGAGGAAAAAGGCGTGAGGTGGGGAGAGGAAAACTGAAGAGGCAAGAAAAGCAAAAAACCAATACCCCCATCACCCTTGCCGCTTAAGAGCAGGCCGATCCTTCGGCATCGTCCTCTTGGTTGGAATAAAAGCTGACCAATTGCCCGTTTGTGAGAGATCCGGCCCTCTCACAACAAAAGGATCTGGACATTTGCACAACCCTACCTCGGCCATCTTGGGATTCCAGCCTCCATGGCCCTCCTGCATCTCACGCAAGATGTCGATGTCTAGGAGGCATTTCACTTTGTCACCATGTTGGAATGGGTGCCCTTCTGTGCTCTCCTTCTTCTGCAACTCGGCTGGCTTGCCTGGGGAAGAGGACCAGGGACAGGCAGGGAGGGGGAAGATTTTTTTAAAAGGCACAAATATCAGATCTAACCAGAAGGTTTTAAGGCAGGGGTGTTCAACCTTGGCAACGTTTCAGACCTGTGGGCTTCAACTCCCATATATATATATAACTGTTCCAGTAGTTTTACCTGCAATTATATAAATATATTGCTACAGGTAAAACTACTGTAACGCTCATATCAATCTTAGTTAGGTATAAATTTCTACAAGTAACGGCCACCTCTTCATAGGGGAAGGGACTGGATAACAATCCCCAGGATTCCCAGCGAGCTCCAATTGAGATTATGGGAGCTGTAATCCACTAGAGAGGGCCAGCTGTTTATGAGGAGGGGGCTGAAATTAAGGACAGCTGATGAATCCTTTAATTACGTTTTTTTAAATGGTCCACACATACCTAATTTAGGAAGATGCTCCTTGTAATAAAACCCTCCAGATGCTTCCGTGATACATTTTAGGTCCACTTTCCCTTTGTGGCCGACTCGGTAGACATTTGTGGTACCATCAGCCCAGGTGACACTGGCCACGCTCCGCCCCGTCTCCACATCCCAGCCACGGATGTCCACGACGCGTCCAATTTTGCCATCGCCACCTGTAGACAAGAGAATTGCTCAGTGTTCTGAAATACATACATACATACATATATATATATTCCAGCTGCAGAAACATTATCTTATCTTCATTAAAGTCACCAGCATTTTGGTGTACGAGTTTTATATTTCAGCACAAATTTAGCCAAAAGCCAAAAAGAACATGAGTTGAGAAATATGTTCCTTTCCAGAATTTCCTGCACGATATGCTTAACTCCTCATCAATATTCATGCTGTCCATATGTTAAGAGTGTTTCTGGCAAGTTTTTGCCCCAAAGTAAGAAGTGAATCCAAAATCAGATTCTTAAGTCTTAATTCTTTAATCTGCAAAGTAGATACAACTATGGGATAAGAATACAGGTTATTAAGGGATAAGATACCTAAAAGCTTTTTTTTTAAAGACTTAGCAAATAAGCAGCATGTATACTGAAAAAAGAAGGAAGGGAAAACCCATAAAAATACACAGAGCATCTTTGGTTTCACCTCAAGAGCTCAGCTGGAATTTATGGTGTCATAATGCAAATGTTCCTTACCATCCTGATTTCCCCATTCCCAGTCAGGCCCTCGGACGACTTTGGCATCTTGAAATATCCCCTTTAAAGTAACGCGTGGCAAATTCTGTCGTGGGCTTACGGAGACTCTGGAAGAAAAAGCATAAACCTCGGGTTTTTTTTTTTCATCTGTTGCATGGATAGGGAGAAGGTTACCTCTGAAGCTAAAACGATTCTGGGTCCTTTAATAAGGCTGCTTATTCCACCACTAGCAACCTCAATCAACACTAGAATTGTGGAAAACAGGCTTTTCTCTCTTGATGGGGCTTTCAAAAGTGAGAGCGGAGCATAAAATGTAATGTAACAGTGTAAAAATGGTGTGATCAAAGCCAGAGACAAAATGATTGCTCATAGATCTACTTTCTTATTGCAATAATTCATTTGGGGAAAGTTTATGTATCACCTGAAAAATTAGGAAAGGGAGGGAGGGAGGGAGGAAGGAGAGAGAGAAAGATAAAAAAGGAAGAAAGGAAGGAAGGAAGGAAGGAAGGAAGGAAGGAAGGAAGGAAGGAAGGAAGGAAGGAAGGAAGGAAGGAAGGAAGGAAGGAAGGAAGGAAGGAAGGAAGGAAGATTTGCATAGAGCTTTTATCTACTAATATACAGACATCAATGCAAATACACATAATTTTAATAAATACAATAAAAATAATATATTATACACACTCACAAATATACGTGTGGATATATGTAAGGTAAAATGTTACTGGGTTGCTTTTTGTATTTTTTTCTGTGGTACTTAATTAAAAATGAGCCCTTAAAAGAAAATTAAAAAGAAACAAGTTTGCTTCAATATTCAATCTTTCCAAGTTTGAGAAAAACCTGGTGAGGAGAGGGAGGAGGAGGCTGTTAAGTTTATTGAAAATAAACTATGTAACTTCTTGAGTAAATCAAAGTTGAAATTGAGAAATAAACTTTGTTCCTTGATACATTAATTTGCTATACCTATGAGAGCCAAGGACACATCTGCAGGTGTTGGCCAAGAGCGGAGACTCTTTCTCATAACAATACAATGAGACTCAATTGGACAATGTGACCTACACTAATAGGGGAGAGGGAGAGTTCTATATTGTAACTATGTGGGTTTGCGCGGGAATTAGATAGAGCTGGTTTTGACCTCAACAGTACCGAAATGATGTCCTCAATAAAGTGCTGCATTGAGACATTGGCAGGTCTTGAGTGTGCTTGCTTTAGTTGGGTTGGTCAGTCGGGACGTTGACAATGCATTTATCACCAATCCTCTTAAAAAGCTGGAGGGAGAGGGAAGTTTTGTCTCTCCACAGAAGCCAGTCTGGGAGAGGTCGGGTGATTAAGTGGACTTACGGCTGCGAGTGGGCGGTTTCGTAGCGCTCAAAGGCATGGGACAGGTCATGCTTGTTGCTCATGTAGCAATGCAGGCACAGGTCGTAATCGAAGCAGACTTTGCACTTCCATCGCATTCCACGAATGCCATGTTTCTTGCAACAATCGCAGATGATGTTAGGGTGGCGGACCCCTACCAGAAGAGTAAAAACATACGTTGGGTCATAACAAAGTCAAAAGCAGAAAGATGCTTAAGTGGGAAAGGTTTAAAAAAAACAGGTGGGGGGGGGGGCAAATATTTACAATCGTTCACGCCAATAATAGGACAAGACCAAACCATGTGAATGATAGGAAGCCATACTAAAGATAGGATAAGATCAAACCATGTGAATTGTAGAACAAGATGATTTCTGGCTGTCCAGAGAAACTAACTACAACCCCCATAATCCCCCCAAAAGCAAGGATTGCTGGGACTTGCGGTCTGTCCACGGGGGAAGCTGCGCACCCTTGATTGATGTAACTAATCCTGGAAGAAGGGAGGGAGCCGAACCTTAAGTTCTTTTCCCACAGGGAGTTCAACAGTTCAGTTCCAAGGATTTACAGGAAGAAAACCTCCCAACGTAACTCATAATTCAGGCTTGAAGCAGGTAGGAAGGGGAGGGAAGTACCTATTTGTGCATTATCATAGAGCAGAAGATCGTACGCTCCCTGGAAGCCGGTCCGGTAGTTGGTGCGAGTCCCGTGATCCCACTGGACCACCACAGTTTTATCGGGGGTTGCTGGGCTGCCCTGCCGGCCAATCTCCACCACTGTCCCCACGTTGCCCTCGCCGCTGTCCTGGTTCCCCCACCTCCAGTCAGCCCCACGGACCACCCGCATGCCAATCTGCATGCTCGCGTAGGGGTCCAAGTCCATCGCTGGGCCGGGGAGCCTCAGCTTGGCCACTGGCGGGCGGATGCACTCTGTAGAGAAGAAAACATGGACGATACCTAGAGAAGTTGAGGGCGGGGGGAAAAAAAAGTTGTTATTGTCTCTTGTTTTCTGCAGCCTTTATTTTAGCCTCAAAGCAACCCTGCAGGGTAGACTTCACTCAAGTTGAATCCAGATCTTGCCAGTCCAATAACCACACCAGCAATAGCACTTAAGAGTTATATACCACTTCATAGTGCTTTTAAAGCCCTCTCTAAGCGGTTTACAGAGTCAGCCTGTTGCCCCCAACAGTCTGGGTCCTCATTTTACCGACCTCGGAAGGATGGATGGATGGGTCAATCTTGAGCCTAGTGAGATTCGAACTGCCAAACTTCTGGCAGCCAGTAGTCAGCAGAAGTAGCCTGCAGTACTGCACTCTAGCCACCGTGGCTTATTCTGGTTCTCAGAATGACATTTCATGTAAACCAAGCATTGTTAAATAAGATTAAAAGTAAAGATTGGTAATAAATAAAATTGGAAAGGGCTACTAAGGTCATCTAATCCTACCCACTCTGCTCAGAACTAAATTAAGGTGTCCCCAATGAACATATGGGTCAACTCTACTCCAACTCATCCAGGAATCACACAGCATCCAGCCTGGCTTGACGGTGGCTTATATTCTGATTTGGGTCAAACATTTGCAAACCAAGAATGACCCTTGGGCTTTGCCAGAAAATGATTCCCATCCTAACATGAAGTCTCGCAGCTCTACATGTCCATTGTGATACTTCAGAAGAGGAAAGAAAAGTTACACAGAAATGATTTTAGCTTCATTTTCCCTTGTTTTTTTTTTTTTCCTTTTTTAAAAAATTTGGCCTAAAATTAGACTGGGACCTAAAATTATTTCAACCCGGAGGGCACCTTGCCTCTTCCGCATTACACCAAGTGTAAAAATAACTCGGCATAAGTAGCCCGCTGCGTCACATTTCAGAAGTCAGAGGTAGGCTGGGCTGAACGCCTTCAGCAAGTTTCCTTCTGAAATGCAAGAGCCGGAGTCATAAATTAAAAACAACGGGTGGCTGCCTTATAACTACTTCTCTTCAAGGACCTGCTTTTGACAAAAATAGACGAGAGAGAAGGTCACACACAAAGGAAACAAAACAAAATAAAATAAAATAAAACCTCAAGAACGTCTTACAATTTCCCTTAAAGCAGGATCTGGCTTCTGGCTTTGGCACTCGGTCTGAAATCGAGAGGCAAAGGATGTTTTTTCTACCGTGGCATTAATGGGGGCGCACTAAAGAAAAAAGAAAAAAAAAGAGCTTTTGAAAAACAAAATACATGGGATTTATTAGGTGAAATAAAACTCTTTAGCCAAACAAAATTGATTTTCTGCAGGTCATCAGGCTTCTCTGTCCTGTGTGTTAAAGTGAACCCCCAATCAGAAGCCAGGATACACTGTCTGCCACTACATGTCAGTTATATGTTGTTGCAATGAAATAAAGTTTCTTCTTTTTTTATTTTGTTCAAAGAAAATTTTTTATTCCTTTTCCATATATTCCATATATTCTTTTTCTCTCAGTATTAGATTGTTCATTGTCCATCTTGACCTCTTCTTTTGTCCTTTCCATAATACTTTAGACGGATTATGATCTGCCCATATATTTGTTTCAATGTTTATGCCTTGTATATTAGCAATTATGTCTGTTGTTGCCCATATTATATCTATTCTAGACCAAGATAAATGTCTTATTTGAGTAAAATGTATATTGCTTCTTTTCTGGATATCTTCCTCTCCATACATCTTGAATTGCTTGAATGTCAACCATATTCCAACATAGGAAAGGTATAGAGAGAAGATACCGAATGGGTTGTAAAAAAAAGGGAGGGAGGGGAGATCTCAGACCACAGGCAATCCCCTTCCTCCTCCTCCTCCTCTAGATAAAAAGTTATACAAAAGAAGAAAAGGAAGGAATTTTGGTCAAGTCAACTAGAGATTTTCAAATTAAGACTGGCTATTATGCTTCCACCATTTTATTTATTTTGTTTTCCTTTATTGGAAGGATTTGCATGGTCGCCCATCTTCAATAACTCGCTCAGCAAGGGGGTTGGACTAGATGACCTCTGAGATCCTTTCCAATTCTGAGATTCCAGTTCGGGCATTTTAGGATTTCTAGAGAGGGAACAAAATCACAGCTCAGCCACTTCTCGGAGCTGTACTGAAGGCTGCCCCTTCCTTTCACACTTGTTCCTTGCAATTGCAATTAGACATGATCTCCAACTGGCTTTAATCAAAGTTTGAGACAAACTGAGAAAGCCTCCTGGAGGGTTTTAGGCAAACTGTGGGAAACATAAACTTCCTTTCTTCCCAGAAAGGGAAGGAGGGGAGGAATGGAAAATTAATTCTTAGAAAGCCACATTTTTACAGAAAAGGTCCCCGTGTGTGTCGTAGTCATACTGCTATATTCATATACTGGTGATAAAAAACAGTGCATATATCTGCTTTACAAATTATCTTTTATTTCAAAATATCAAGAGGGAGTTTTGGGTTGTTGTTGTTTTTTACAACAGGAAGCTTTTTAAATCGAAAAAAAAAACCCCATTAAAAACCCAACCCTTAAAGAGGGATTAAAACTGGTAGGAGTGAAACGTTTGAAACCCACAAGAGCTTAATTTAGTTCTCCCTAATCGTGTAAAGCAAGAAATAAAACATCTGGGATGGAACAAATTTTGTAAAGGGAGAGAGAGGCAGAGCGATATGGAAAGGTACGATTGGCTTGGGGTGCAGGAAAGGAACTAAAACCTTTCAAATTTTTCAGAGGTGTGATTAAAAATAGCACAGAACCGAAACAAAGCAAGCTAAAGGTTCCCACGCATTATTTATCTGTTCCGGAAGTGAAATGTAGGTGAAAAGGACGACTAAAAAGAGAACCGATTCAGCTTACCATTGCATTACAAATTGGTCAGCATTTCCAGGAAGAAAATCCACTGGGTTTTCCCCCTTTATTATTCTGTATAGCTTCAGGGTACAGTATGTTTTCTCAAAAAAACATGAAGTGCCTCTTTGTGTGTGTGTGTGTGTGTGTGTGTGTGTGTGTGTGTGTGTTTACTTCCTGCTAGCCCCTTGATCACACTGTTCTAAACAGATGATCAGGCAAACAGTATTTAATTTGAGAATATCATTTCCCACATTCTACATAGGGATAGAAGAAGTGGTGGAATTAATTTTTTTTTTACTACCGGTTTTTTTTTTCCTTTCCTGGTTTTGTAAATACTCTTTGTCATGTCTCTGTTGGAGTCTGACTCAGAGGGAGAGGAGGAACAGCTGACAGGGAGTGGGAGTGTGGCTCCGGAGGTTGTAGAGGAAGCTGGAGAAGGGCACAGGCTGGCTGGGCGGTCAGAGGAAGACCCAGGCCCATCTCCTCTTCATCCTAGGGCACGCAGGGAGGAGAGGATAAGGGAGAAATGTGAATGGCGTGGTCTACGGGGGAGGAAGGGGCCCTGATCCCCTTCATGGGCTGCAGCTGTGAGGCAATTAAAGGAACTTTATTCTATTTTTTTGACTTGGTTATTTTTGTGTCACGCCCCGGGTCATCACACTCTTAGGGATCTATTGCAGAATCTCTAGCTTAGCAAAGACCTTTAGTTAATAAGCATTTTCTGCAAGCTACTGAACTGTCTCTAAAAGTATTCTAAGCCAATCCCTACTCAAATCAAGCCCAATTCGGATATATAATGTAAAAAAGAAATAAAAGAACAAGAGCATTACAGGTAGTCCTTGGTTTACAAGAGTTTGTTTAGTGACCATTAGAAGTTTGAACGGCACTGGAAAAAATAACTTGTGACTGTTTTTCACACTTACAATCATTGCAGCATCCCTGTGGTCATGTGATCAAAATTCAGACGTTTGTCAAGTGTCTCATATTTACGACAGTTGCAGTAACCTGGGGGGGTATCGTGTGATTCCCTTTTGCAACCATATGACGAGCAAAGTCAGATTTACTTAACAATCAGGTTATTCATTTAATAAATGCACTGATTCAATTAACAATTGCAGCAATGAAAGATTGTAAAATGGGGCAAAACTCACTTAACATATGTCTCGCTTAGCAACAGAAATATTGGGCTCAATTGCGGTCGTAAGGCAAGGACTACCTGCACTGTATATGATGTACACTGTACATCATGAACATAGATAACATAGTTTTCCATAAATACTGGGAAATGTACTCAATCATTGTTTACATTTCCAACATGCTATAAACATTGCCCAGAGGCCTCTAAGCATATCCCGACAACAATAAGGACTAGAAACATGATTCTCTAGAAAGTTGAAGGAAAAAACCATGTGGTTTTCTTCCTGCAACCCACAGGTTTCAACACAATTTAAGACATCATTACCCAGTAATGAACTTACCAGAAATTACCTCTGAAGACAGAGCTTGCAATCTTTTGCTGTTTTAAAGCTTCCACAGATGACAGCCTATTGCAGATTTCAGTTAAGCCTTCGGTTTACATCCCCCTAAAAGATGGGAAAAGAAAGGTTCAAGAGAAGACACTCTTGGGCTTAGAGAAAAAGCAAACTTTTGGACAGGGCCTGCATTCCACAACAGGAAATACGGTGCTTTTTAAACAAAAAAACAAATATTTGCAGTTTCAAAGTGGGAAATTATAAAATCAAATCAAAACCCGATGCTGTTTGGAAATTTACTGGGCTAGTTACCTAGTTAAGGGAATGGGGTGAGGGTTGAAAATCCAGAGGTGCCAAGGTCTGCAATCCTAATGAAAATAAGGGGCGCACATAAGCACACCAACGTGCCTACCATCCCTGCCTTAATGTTCCCTTTTATTTGTATCTATTTCATGTATTCATAACCATGTTTATACTTATGTATATTATCAAATGCATGCTTGACAAAATAAATAAATAAAATAAAATCCTTTTTTCCCCCCAACCGCTGCAGAATTGTGGGGTAAAGAAGAATTTTGACAGCCTTCTGATGAATTTGTAAAGGTTTTATAAGGCAGAGAGAAGTCCCTTTTTTCCCCTTCTTCCTTCCTGGGAACAAGATTACGAGGCCTCCCACATTATAATATAAATACAATATAATAGTTAAGGTAATCTTATGGAATGTCACGCTATAATAGTTTACCATGGAAGGAATTATAACTTGCTCGAAAAGGATGAAATGATTCTGTAATTAAAGTCTAAAGATGATTTAATAACAATACAACATGTTATGGACTGTTGATTCATAGAATATGAACTGTAATTTTAATTTAAAAGAGACTGTTGATATCATGCACAAGAGATATGTACCAACCGACACACTGTATGACTGAAAGAAAGTTTTATTCGTGGTTTTATGTTTGCATTTGTTTATGTTTGTTGTAAAAAGTAAAAAAAAAATCTTTATTTAAAAAAAAAAAAGATTACAAGGCCTCCCTTCTTTCACCCAGTTTACTCCCAAGCAGGTGGGGGGAAAAAAGGGCTGGGTTTCTGCACTTGTCAAACAGGCCTGTTTGGATGGAGCAATTTTACCAGAAGAAAAAAAAAGGAGGTGGGTGGGAAAGGGGGAGTGTATATCAAGGTCAGATGGGAATGGGGTGGTGGGTCGTCCTCCATTCTGGCATTCCCCCCCCCCTTCAAATGACCAGCTACGGATCAAGCGGGGAGAGGTTTCCTCAGCGTCAAAAGAGCAGAAGGGAAAAGCATTCCAAAAACCAGATTGAAGCTCACGTTTTTCAGCTCCAGGGACTCATCCAGAAAGAGAGACGCATCCTCTGAATACACACAAGATAGCCCTTGGCTTAAGACCACAATGGACCCCCAAATTTCTATTCCTAGTGAGGACGTTCACTGAGTTTTGCCCCAACTTTCTTGCCGCGGCGGTTTGGTTTAGTTGAACCATTGCAGTTAAGTTAGTCACCCGGTCGTCATTAAGCGAATCTGGTTCCCCCCCATCGATGATGCTTTGTCAGAAGGTTGCAAATGGGGATCGCGTATCCCCGGGGATACTGCAACCGTCATAAATACAAGTCAGTTTCCGAGCGTTCGGATTTTTTTTTTTTTAGTGCCATTGTAACTTCGTACGGTCACTAAACGGATTGTTGTAAGTCAAAGACTACCTCTATTCTTCCGAACCAAGCTTCTTTTTAAAAAAATAAAGCAAGCAGGGAACTCCGCCCCTTCTCCTTTAGCTCCACCCCTTTCCCTTTGTCCCCTACCCCCTCTTCATCTAGCCCACCCCCTCAACCCCACCTACATCATCCAAGCTACAGCCATTCCTTCAAAGTAAGCATTTTCTGCACCATTTAGCAATTCTGGCTTTTATTTTTTGAACTGGCTTTTTCCCCCCTTCTTCTTTTGGACTGGATTTGATATAACAAGAGAGTTCTTTGGGAACAACAAATTGAAAATAGGAGCTTTTAGAGCAGGTTAGATTTGAGTTTGCAAGCCATGTGTATTTTTATTTATGGCTGAATGCATCTGTTCAGCAACTTACCGTTCTGAACCTGAACTCTGCCTGCTTTTTTTCAATTATTGATGTCTGATCATGTTAGCGTTTCCATGAATATGTTGTCGTCTGTTTGCTTATGCTGGTGTGTAAAGCAGCTCAAAACAAGACAAGCCCCGCAGCACAAGAATGGTGAGTTGATAGCAGTTACCTACAAAGCAGTGACGATCTTAAGAGGCTGACCAATTCGGCAAAAAATAAAGAGAGATTTTTGCAGGCTTTTTCCCTGCATGTTTTGGTACTTCCAATTGGGTCAGGAGTCTGGTTGGGAAACTTGAGCAGGGCATGACTAGTTTTCGGACGGGAGACCACCAGGAAATCCAGAGATTGGAGGCTAGGCCATGGAGTTAAAAGCCCAAGGGGATTTTAACTTTGCTGTCCCCTATCAGAGGACGAAGCCTTCCTTCGGGAAGAGAAGTCATCTTTAGCTTCCAACAATTTGTTTAGAGCAACAACAAAAAAAGAGAGACAAAACTAGCTCACACATCAGCTACCGAGGCTGCAATTTAAGCTGACAACGTTGCAAGCAATCAAATCAAATCTCTTGTGGTTTTACTTTTAGGTGGAATAACAACAACTCTGCTCCTCTCTGTCATATATTTTTAATCTCTCTCTTTCTCTCTCTCTCTCTCTCTACCAGTGGAGTTCACGAGAAGCAATTTAGAAAGCTTGTCAAAATTTAGGAAGAAACCTGGAAAGCACCATCTCTATCCTGCTCACGTGTTGAGGTTGAGCTCTTGAAGATACCACAATATCTGTAACTTTTCCCTATATTGATACATCAAACCCATTGATACAATAAGACTACTGGAGAGCAAATTAGCTTTTACGCCAGAAGGAAAATAACAAACATTTTGGTCCAAAATCTGTTTCTTGCAGCCTAAAAACAAGGAATTATACACACACAAACTCAACAGAGAATCTAAAATTATTAGGAATATCAGTTGTGGCGATAGGGATTTCAGTGTATACATATTTTAAATGATGCTCAGGATTGGGGACATCCACCAAGAGAAGAGGTAGGAAGAAAAGATGGGTGCAGAATGGCCTTCATATTTCCACCAGTTTACTTTTTATTTTTGCAAAATCAGTGTGTATTCATGTGACTGTAAAGAGTGGCAATAAAAATGATATTAGAAATGACCAAAAATGCAGGGCACCGCACCAAACAAATATTATGATGGACCCAAAGCTGTACTTAAAATGTGGGGCATACCCACTGAGAATTTTTTTTTTTCTTACCAAGCCCTCTGGGATGGGAGACAGGAAAACTGCATATAGTTTATGATCCGTGCTTTGGAGAATAGCTTGACTCCCTCTTCTTTGGGGCAGCCCCTCAGATATTGGAACATTGCTATCATATCATAAATTTAGAAAAAGTCTTGGGAGTTGGAAGCAAGTCAAGGCATTAGGAGCACAAAGTTGCAAAGTAAATTCACAGTTGCACACAAAAACAAAACATTGTCAAAGGTAAAGAAACTCCAAGTGAATCAGAAATAATTAGTAAAATCTGGATGTGTGCAGAAATGGACAAATTGACAAACGAATTAAAAAATAAGGATGAACTGGATTATAAAAAGTATGGGATAAGTTTTATGGTTGGTTAGAAAAGAGGAAGGATCAAGACAATAAGAAATGATGTGTCTGTGTGTGTGTGTGTGTGTGTGTGTGTGTGTGTGTGTATATAATAGGATGTAAACATGTATTATTTTTATATGTGATTTAGCAATGTAAGACAAATATGAGGGCTGGAGGATTGTACCATGTTCAATGTTTTTAATGTATCTTTTTGTTTTTGTTTGTGATTGTTCAATAAAATTTAATTTAAAAAACCCCATTGTCCTTCATCGTGTATGTATCAAGAGGGGGGATTACGAGGTGCCATCCTTGTTTCCAGAAGTGGTATGCCAGTTTCCCCTCCAAATAGTTTTGACTTTACAGCCTTTGTCCGATTCTCTGGTGTGACCCCATTTAGTTACCCTGAGGTTGGCTGAGGTGAATTTTATGCTGCCATCTGCACTAGGCTAACACAACCCTGTCAATACGCCATGAGGGAATTATCCAGATCTTGTACATGGCATTAATTATTGATTTGATTTTGATCCTGCCTCAATCTCAGAGAGTTACATCACGGTAAAAACCTCCACTGAATTAAGACAACGTGCGACCCAAAATTGCAGACAGAACCCGAGTGGGAGGGGGGAAAAATGACAATAAAAGGGTAGGAGATGATGAGCTTGACATGTCTTCATTATTGAATTTAGTTTTAATCAATTTCACTTGCTATGTTCTGTTTTAATCGTGGCAGCTAGAGTCAGTTCTGACTGTATCGCACAGCTTGTCAGCCCTGCAAAATAAATACATTTGGCAGGCGGAACTCCCTGCCACAAGATTGGCATGAGGTTTCCTAAAGCGATGAAGCAGAACTGCAAGACTTTTCAGGTGGCCACCAAAACCCCCCTCTACTCACCAGAAGTTGAACTGGACCTGAAGGATGTGTATTTATTGGGTTTTATACATCAGACTATGCGTAGAGTCGAGGCTATGGCTTTCCCAGTTGCAATGCATGGCTGGGAAAGCTGGACTATAAGAAAGGCTGAGCGCCAAAGAATGGAGGCTCTTGAACTCTGGGGCTGGAGGAGAAAGACTGCAAGGCCATCCAACCAGTCAGTCCTGGAGGTGATCAACTCTGATTGCTCTTCAGAGAAGGTTCTGAAGATGAAACTCAAAGACTTTGGCCACCTCATGAGAAGGAAGGACTCGCTGGAGAAGAGCTGAATGCTGGGAACAATGGAGGGCAAAAGAAGAAGAAGAAGAAGGGGACGGCAGAGAAGGAGGGGGCTGGATGGAGTCGCTGAAGCAGTCGGCATGAGCTTAAAGGGACTCCGGAGGATGGTAGAGGACAGGATGGCGTGGAGGAACATTATCCATAGGGACGTGATGGGTCAGACACGACCTCACAACTAACAACAATACACCAGAATCATATGACATTACAGCCACTGAAAAGTTAAAGCTGGAAAAAGGAAGCGGGTAGGTTTAACTCTTCACTTAATGGGATCTTTTTTTTTTAAAGTAGAAAAGCCAAGAACTTTTGCAAGAGAATTGACAGGGCAGTGGGTTCCATAAAGACACTGATAACACTCACTGAAAGAAATCTATATTCTTCAGCCCTTCAATGGGAGTTTCAGCACTGTTTTCCAGGAATCCCCCCCTCCCATAGAAAAAGGGTGGAAAAACAAGATTGGCTCTGCACTCCCCTTCCCCAAAAAGCAAATAAGTGATTCATGCAGGATCAACAGGTTTCGAGGCTATTTTGTTGAAGCGCTATCTCCCATACCATCTGCAAAGACGGAGGAGGGGTGGAATTCCAGCGGGATCTCAGCAAAAAGCATCTTTGCCAAATGACCCAGAGGGACCAGTTGTCAAACCCCGAAACTTTGTGGGAAACAGGCGGGGGGGGGGGGGGAGAGGGAGGAAGGGAGGGGGTGGCAATGATCTGCAGCCTTCCACCCCAAAGGGGATGCCAGGCCTTGGGAAAAAAGAGATACCGGAGAGGGAGGGGCAACCTTGCCCCCTCTCCTTCTCTCTCTCTCTCTCTCCATTGGATCGAACCAGCCACCCAGGTGATAACAAGGTAAGGACGGTTGGTTGGGCTCGGAAGCAACTTCAACCCCCGAGCAGAATGGGGAGGAGGAGGGGGGGAGATCTGTCCATCCAAGATAGCGCGGGACACCCACCCACCCCCATTTCTCCTTTTTCCTCCTCCGAGCCATGCCAATCCGCAGCTCGGCGGTAGCGTTGGCATCATCATCATCATCACCATCACCATCATAGCAAACACGCCAAAGCAAGAGAAGGGAACGCGAAGAGACCATCCAGCCGGCCAAGGGGAAACAGAGGGCTTTCCTGGCCTCGCTTTCCCCCCACCCCACCCCACCCCAGAGGGGTTGCCAACTTTCCTGCAGCTGCGATCAGTCCCCTTGGGAGCGGGGGGGGGGGGGTGAGAGGGAAGGGATGCCCCGAGCAAACCCCGGGCTGCGCCTCTAGGATCGGCTGGCAACCTTTACCCTCCAGGCCCCGGCTCCCCCCATCGCCAGCCCGCCTTGCGCTGCAATGCAAAACTTACAGCAAAGTTTGCGGCCAAAAGCCAAGCTTCTAGTCCTCTCCGCGCCCACGTTTCCCCTTCCGTCAGCTGTCTCCCTCGGCAGGCCTTCGGACTTCCTCTTCCCCCTTTCCTTCCAGGCGCAAACAAGCCGTCCTGAACAGCTCCCCTCTTCTCCCGCCTCTCGTTTCGGTGTATGGCGTGCGTGCTACTTCGCCCCTTTTCTTTTTCCAATTACCAAGCCTGCAAAGAAGCAACGCCTTCTGGGAACGGTAGTTCCCACCAGCTCCTTGCCCGGCAAGCTTCCAGGCGACCCGGAGCGAAGACTCCACTTCCCAGCATGCTCCGCGTGCCAGGTTTCCTCTCTATTCCCCCCCCCACCCTCGGCCCGGGGAGGTTTCCCACGCCAGTGACTCTGCTTTTGTCTCCGATGCTGGAAGCTTTGGGGGAAAGTCAAGCAAAGGGCGCCCTCTGGCGGGGGTCTTTGTTTTAGCAGGAGCGGCTTTGTTTTTTTGTTTTTTTTAAGCGTCAACCGAGAGAAAGTAGGGGGAAAATCCCAGGAGAGGAGGAAAAAGAGAGAAGCGACAGAGAAAAGAAGAGGGGAAAAAGTAGAGAGAAAAAAGTAGAAAAAAGAAGAATGGGAATACTCCTTTGGCAAAATTGATCCAAGATGCCGAAAAAGTTCCGGAGGAATGGGAGGAAAAATACGTTAACAGATAACAAGGGTTGGAAGGGACCTTATAGGTCATCTAGTCCAACCCTCCGCCCAAGCAGGAGACCCTACACCATTTCTGACAAATGGCAATCCAATCTCTTCTTGAAAGTCTCAATTGATGGCGCTCCCACAACTTCTATTCCATGGGTTGACTGTTCTCACTGTCAGAAAGTTTCTCCTTATTTCCAGGTTGAATATCTCCTTGGTCAGTTTCCATCCATTATTCCTTGTCTGGCCTTCGGGTGCTTTAGAAAATAGCTTGACCCCTTCCTCCTCTCTGGGGCAGCCCCTCAAATATTGGAAGGCTGCTCTCCTGCCTCCCCTGGTCCTTCTCTTCCCTAGACTAGCCGGGCCCAGTTCCTGTAACAATTCTTCCTATGTTTTAGCCTCCAGTCACCTAATGTTTAGCGATAAGCAACTCCCAAACACAGAGGCAAGCTTTTTTCTAAAATATGTTGTCGTCCTTAGGTTAGAAATCTGATCCTGTACATCCAAAATCAATCTGGATGAGCACTGGGGAATCTAAGCTGAAAGGACCACAAATCTTGAGCAATGCTAGCCACTGAAATGATGATATGTTCCTTTTAATTGTCCTTTTTTTGTCCTTCGTCCAATGGCTACTAATCGTAGTGATCAAATGCCATTTCTAGTCCAATCTTGATTTTTTTTAATTTAAAAAAAAAAAGGAATAAAGGAGAGAAGGTTTCCATTAACATTTAGCATCAGGAATGCAGATGGAATTAGTTACCTGATTTGTCCTGACATTGTAGTTCTGTAGGGCTAAATTTGCCTATAAAAAGTATATGTCGGAAGCTGTTTTACGAAGCTTGGCATAATCTGCCATAATATTTGTTAAGAAGAAGGATGGAGCAGCAATAACACTTAAGACTTATATTACTACCCCATGGTGTTGAACAGCACTCCCTGAGCAGTTTACAGAGTCATCCTATTGCCCCCAACAATCTGGGTCCTCATTTTGTGGACCCTGGGAGGATGGAACGCTGAGTCAACCTTGAGCCAGTCAGGATCGAACCTGTGGTAGTGCGCAGAGTCAGCCTGCAATGCTGCAGTCTAAGCACTGCGCCACCACCGCTCAGTAAAATGCATTGGGCAATGACAATCTGTCGACTTCAACTCCCAGAATTCCCGAGGAAGCCATGCTGGATCAGGAATTCTGGGAGTTGAAGTCCATAGGCCATAAAGGGGACATAGTCGCCCACCCCTGGCCTATTCGTAAGTAGCCCATCTCTTAAGATTTTTTTTTTTCCTTGAAATTTGCTGCCTTTTCAATCCCAGGAGGCTGTCAAACACCAAAGGTTATCCACTCGAATCCAGGATTTTCCCTTTGGCAGAGAAATAAAGCTTTTGTGTAATGTCTCTTTGTCTTCTGCTTTCCAGAGGGATAATAAAATTGACAGGAGCCATTCATCTACCTGCTTTTCAGGGACAAAAAAAAAAAAATGTCATCTCCTGGACAAAATATACTATGTCATTCCACTGATCAAACCTGAAATAGTTTCCTGATCAGCCTGCTGAATTGACCACTTGACCACTTGTGCCTCAAAACCCCAGATAGCAGGGATGCTTACTTTGAAGGAATGGCCGTAGCTTGGATGATGTAGTGGGGTTGAGGGGGTGGGCTAGATGAAGAGGGGGTGGGGGACAAAGGGAAAGGGGTGGAGCTAAAGGAGAAGGGGTGGAGTTCCCTGCTTGATTGATTTTTTTAAAAAGAAGCCTGATGTTGGTTTGGAAGAATAGAGGTAGTCCTTGACTCCTGACGAATGTATCTTTTCTTTTATGTATACTGAGAGTATTTACACCAAGACAAATTCCTTGTGTGTCCAATCACACTTGGGCAATAAAGTATTCTATTCTATTCTATTCTATTCTATTCTATTCTATTCTGTTTTCTTCTTCTTCTCTCTTCCTCCTCCTCTTTTTCCTCTTCTTT
>NW_020716768.1:461172-479488 GCF_900518725.1 Notechis scutatus
GAAAGAAAGAAAGAAAGAAAGAAAGAAAGAAAGAAAGAAAGAAAGAGAAAGAAGGAAGGAAGGAAGGAAGGAAGGAAGGAAGGAAGGAAGGAAGGAAGGAGAGGAAGAGGAGGGAGGGAGGGGGGAAGGAAAGAGAAAGAAAGACAGAAAGAAAAAAGAAAGAAGCAAGAGGAAGAGGAGGGTAGGAGGGGAAGGAAAGAGAAAGGAAGGAAGGAAGGAAGGAAGGAAGGAAGGAAGGAAGGAAGGAAGGAAGGAAGGAAGGAAGGAAGGCCAGTTGTCATCATTCTGGAATGCATGAAGGGCATCCTTTAAAAAATATTATTTAAGATGCAAAATAGAGTATCTTGTGGCCCACAGACCTTTGCTTGTAGATGGCCAAAGTGGAAAAGCTGTAACTCAAAGGATTTCCAAGATGGCAGATGATTAGCAAAGATCTGCCTGAGAACGTATGAAGTGTCAAGCCATATATTTTACCCAGTTTTCACATAGGAACAAATCTGCATCATGACACCAAGCTATGACATATCTAAGCATGGTTGATTAAATAGACTAGTTAGCTGAAGTCACACATTTCACTACAACGGGTAATTTATCAACCATTGTGGGACCCACAGAAAACAGTAAGACAAAATAAACCGTGTTATGAGATGGGTTCATCTCTTCAGAGCCACAAGCCAGGTTCTCACACACACTAAAACCAAGCACAACATTTTTGCTATGCTTTGCTGTGCCCAGTGTGCATGCGCGCAGGGCTGCTCGAAGGAAAGAGTAGCTGCAGCAGCACGGGCGACTCGGGAGTAAGGCTGCAAGGTGATGGCTCCTCCCATAAGGGATAAAAGCCAGCCTTCGGGGTTGGCTTCTTTGCAGGAAGCAAAGAAGTTTTTGTACTCAAGCCCTGTGAACGTTCGGAATATCTTGGTTGGTGTTTGGAGACTCTTTTGTGTTTCAAATCTTTCTTAGTAACTTTATCTAGTGTTCTTGGCAGCCTTGCACCACCTTGGCAAGGCACCTCGTTCTTATCAGAGATAATTCATATGAAACAGCTTTTTAACCGGGAAGGAACAGAATTAGTTGAGAATCATTAAAAGGTTTTCCTGTTACTTCTGTTTCCTTGGAACAAGGTTTGGGTCAGAGCAGCTTGGGAAGTCCATGACGCTCAGTCCTTGCCTTCTCCTGGTGGGAACTTTGATGGAAACATATTCCTGCCTCTGGGATCACCTAAGGCATCCCAGGGGCCAGCTACAATCTTTCCCCCCTCTTGCATCCGCCTTTCCTCCCCTCCCTTTAGCCTTTCAACGTCCGGCCCCTTTCTCCCACCGCCTCCCCTTTCCTTCCTAGTTCAGCTCCGCCCAGCTCCGCATCCTTCATTCCCTTCTCCAAACTGCCAAACTGTTTTTTCCTTCTCCTTTGCTTGCTTTCCACGCTTCCCCCCACCCCACTCCTCCCCATAAGTTGTCCTTGCTGGGGAAGGAAAGGGGCCTCCAGCAACCTAGGAAGGAACACAGCAGCCTGGGAAGGATCTGGTGGGTTTCTTAGTTCAGTTTCCCCTCTTTTCCTTCCACCCCCTCCCCCCCCCCCCCTTTTTTTTCCTTTTCTCCTGTTGCAAACTGAAGTGAAACTGGCTGAGAAGACTGAACAGCCTCTCTCAATCCCTATCTAAATGCAATTTATTTTTTTCTTCCTGCTTCCCTCAACGGAAAGGATTGCTATGGGAATGGGTGACCGGGATCCCAGCAGTCAAGAAACTTTTGCCTTCCCGATTTGCTAGCTTTGTTCGGACTTAAAAAAAAAAAGAAAGAAAGAAAATCCTCTTCTGCAGCCCCAAAGTTTCTTGAGTTTTATTTGCACACCTGGATCTGTGTGCCAGGGTGAGCAAGGGGGGAAAAAATACTCCAGACAAGAGACCAATACTTTAGGAGAGAGAAAAAAGAAGTTTTTTCCATTTTTCTGGGTTTTTTTTTAAAAAAAAAAACTCCAAAGATTGGCAAGACGCACATTTTTTTTTTTTTTAATTGAAGCCAGCAAATGCCTTTTTCCTTTCTCCTCCGAGCAGGGGATCAGAAATTGCCAACCCAGGAGGACGGCTGAACAGTAATTATTATTTTTTTTCTTCAAACCCCAAAGCTTAAGGAAAAAGAACATCTCACGTGCCTGATTTCAACCAGGTGACAGACTGGTTTAAAAACAAACAAACAGATAACAACAACTGAGAAAGAAGAAAGAAGAAAAAGGAGAAGGAGAAGAGGAAGAAAAGCCCCTACGTGGTTTCCAAGATGGGCACTGCCATGTGTATCAGAAGGCAGAAAAGTCTTTTGCAAACTGGGTTTTGCCTCTTGGCTCTCGCCTGCCTGGGCTCTGGAGTTCTCCTCTACAACCACCTCCAGCAAAAGGTGAAGGCTGCCGAAGGCTCAGCCTCCAAATCCAAACAGCAACAGGAAGCCCTGTCCGCCCAGCTGCAAGGTGAGGGCAGGGAGGGAGGTGGAGTTCAGTGGGTATGTGTGTTTGTGTATTTTTGTGTGTGTGTGTGTGTGTGTGTGTGTATGGGGAAGTTTGCTGTTGTATTTTATTTTAATTTTTTTCCCCCAAGGATCCATCTGCTGGGAAGTTCTGTCCTTCCCTGCATTGGCTGCTTTCCCCTAGTTTGATCAACGGGTCTTTGCCAAAGTGGGATGAAGTCAGACCTCCAGCCCCGGGGCTCCTCCCGTTGCCAAGGGAGGCAGTCCGAGAGGCCTGGGGTTACTTGTGAGTAGGAATCTCCCAGGCCACAAGGGTGAGCTTGACACCCTCTCTCTCTCCCCGCCCCCCCAGCATTTCCAGGTAGGAGGATCAGGTGGGGAAGGTAACCTCCCACAAGACCCTCTCTCGCTGCTGCAAAGTTTGACCTGGGCTTGTTGGAAGGGAGGGAGGGAGGGAGGGAGGAAAAGGGGGAGAAAGAGAGGAAGGAAAAAAGGAGAGGAAGGAAGGAGAGAAAGGAAGGAAGCGGAAGGAAGGAAAAGAAATAGAAGGAGAGAGGGAAGAAAAGAAATAGAGGAAGGAAGGGAGAGGAAGAGGAAGGAAGGAAGGACAGGAGGGAAGGAGAGGAAGGAAGGAATGGAGGAAGGAAGGAAGGAATAGAATAGAATAGAATTCTTTATTGGCCAAGTGTGATTGGACACACAAGGAATTTGTCTTGGTGCAAATGCTCTCGGTGTACATAAAAAGAAAAGATAACATTCATCAAGAAACTTAAGATGCAATATTTAATGATAGTCATAGGGTACAATAAGGAATAAGAAAGGAAGGAAGGAAGGAAGGAAGGAAGGAAGGAAGGAAGGAAAGAAGGAGGAAGGGAAGAAGGAAGGAAGGAAGGAAGGAAGGAAGGAAGGAAGGAAGGAAGGAAGGAAAGGAGGAAGGAAAGAAGGGAGGAAGGAAAGAAGGAAGGGAAGAAGGAATGAATGAAGAAAGGAAGACAGGAAGGAAGGAAGGAAAGAAGGAAGGAAAGAAGGAAGGAAGGAAGGAAGGCGAGCCTCTTTGGGGAACTGCCTCCCCCCCCACCCCCTCCTTTCAGCTTTCAATCACTCTAAAAGAAAAGTGAAAGGATAAAGGCACTGTGAGGGGAAAGGTTAGGGGAGGGGGAGCCACTGGGCACCATCTTGCCCATCCTGGGATTAGAGAAACAAGACTCGGTCCAGAGGTTTATCTAGGCCATCTTTTGTCCACACGGATGAGAGCCCTTTACCAGGTCATCCGAATAAGAACAAATGAGGGCGATTGAGAAGAGAAAAAGAATGGCGCTGGGGAAGGTTTTCTAAGGTAGCATTTCGATCCCCATCAACATGACAATAATATGGGCGAAAAGGCGGCAATGTAAGTTAAACAAACAAACAAACAAACAAACAAACAAATACATGATACGGATAATCCTTGGCTGAGCCCAACATCTCCATTGCTAGGACAGTTAGATAAGTGAGTTTTGACCCATTTTACGACCGTTTCTTGCCACTGTTGTTAAAGCAAATCACTGCAGCTCCTAAGTGAGTAACACGGTGGTTAAAACAAGTCTTGACTTTCCCCCCCCTCTTAACTTGGCTTGTTGGAAAGTCTCCAAAAGGGGATCAGGTGGCCCTGGGGCAGGCAGTGGCGGCAAACCTTTTTGGGCTCCTGTGCCAAAAACTGTGCCCGCTAGCACATGCGCACTTGCCTGCCAGCACCCAGAAGGCAATGCGTGCCCCACCCCACCCCCTGCGCATGCGTGGACAATCCCCTGCCCCCCCCCTTACCTGCACTGCACCTCACAGCTGATTTTCGGCGGGTTTGAGGCCTTTTTCGCCCCCCCAGGGGCTTGAAAAAAGCTTCTGCAGGCCGAATAGGCCCATTTCATCACTTCCCATATTAAGAGGAAGTGATGAAACGGGCCTATTTTTTTGGCCTGCAAAGGCTTTTCCTCAAGCCTCTGGGAGGCCGAAAAAGGCCTCAAACCCACCGAAAATCAGCTGTGAGGTACGCGCATGCACAGTGAGGTTAGTTTGCCTGCGGCTCACGTGCTGGCAAAAATGGCCCTGTGTGCCGCCTGTGACACGCATGCCATAGGTTCGCCATCATGGCCCTGGGGAAATCCTGCAACCATCGCGATAGTCTTTTTTCCCCCCCCAGTATCGTTGGTCAGTAAAGGAATAGTTGTAAGTTGAGGACTACATGCAATAATCCACAGGGAAGCATGTCTTCCCATCCACGTATAGCTTAACAGGACACCAAAGTCCCATTTAGGTATCCTTCTAAGCACCTGGTGGTGCCCTTTTCAAAAGTTCAGGCTTAAAACTAGCAGAGCAACCCGCCTACTTTCGCAGAGCCTAAATCATGGCTAGTTACAATCAGAATGGCTGGGTTGATGCCATGTACAGCTCACCAAAGGAAGAGGTAATGCGTTGTTGGCCTAGTTCACACAACAGTGGAAAGGCAAAATATGGATTTCAATTTGGGAAAGTCAGAGTATGTCGTATAACAGGGTTAAGACGGTCAGCCTCTCTGGGAGCAAATTCCATGGTTTTATCTGTCGGCTGACTGAAAGAGGATTTCCTTCCGTCTGTTCTGACCCAAACCCTTTTCCAGTAAAACAAATACGAACCAAAGGGAACAGAAACCTTTTTAATGATTCTTACGAATCCCCGGTTAAAAGGCTGCTGCAAACTAATTAACTTTGAGAAGCACAAGCCTTGCCAAAACTTGATGAGACTACCAAGAATCACAGATAAGAAGTATTTCACAACACAAGAGTCTTCAAATACCAACTTAAAATACTGCAGTGTCCACAAGGCTGGAGTTTCAAAACGTCTTTGCTTCCTGCAAAGAACGTCCGATTCACAGCTGGCTTTTATCTTCTTGAAGGAGGGGCCATTACCTTGCAGCTGTACTCCCGAGTCACCCGTGCTGCTGCAGCTGCTCTTTCTTGTGAGCAGCCCTGCGCGCACGCGCACTTGGCACAGGCTTCTTGGGAACCTCCTCATCGCTGCTGCCAGCCCCCACAATCTCTGAAGGCAGCAGTCCACTCCCTAATGGTCCCGGCCCCTCATCTGAGTCCTCGCTCTCCTCAGCCGTCCGAACCTGCTGCCGGCTAACCACAACACCGTCTCCAAATCCTGCAGAACTCACTTCCTGCCTCTAATTTTAAGCTATCTTCACCTAGGGCTGTGGATCTTGTACATTATGCTATGGAAGGCTTGTTGCTACCCATTAGCCAAACTTTAATATTAGGGGGTTGGCGGGAGGGGAAACAGAATTTCTGCCGTCATCTCTCACCTTCAAAAGATGTCTGCAAGATCTTGGCCCCGCGTTTCATCTGAAGCCTGAATTCCCAGCCATGAAGACTAGAAACATGACCTGAATTTTTTTGAAATGTCAACATTCTCCAGCTGAGAATACTTACTTTTTCCTCTGGTTATCAGGAATTGGGGAGCAGCCAGAAGACAGGGGTCAAAGATAAGATATCAAACAGATAGGAAGAAGTGATAAAGGCATCAAAAAGTGTAGAAGGGATTATTGAGTCACCTTTTGATCATTCCAAGAAAGAGGACAAGAAACTTGGTGCCAGAGAGTACATTTTTAACATGCAGTTTGAGAGCGGTTGTGGTTAAGCCACCAGGCTAGAAACTGGCAAACCCTGATTTCTAATCCTGCCTTAAACCATGAAAGCCAGCTGGGTGACCTTGGGCCAGTCACTCTCAGCTCAACCCACCTCACAGGGTTGTTGTTGTTGTCTTGAGGAAAACAGGAGGAAAAAGGAATAATTAAATATGTCCACTGCTTTGAGTTGCTCATAAAAAAGGGGGTATAAATATACATAAATACAAATAAATACAGATTGCAAGGCTATATATTATGTGCCACCTTTCTTTTGACTTCTTCGACATGCCAAAACTTTAAAAAAGAAATCTCCAAACCCTGCTTTGTGTGGCTCACAATATTTTGCTCAAATGGAGAAAAGACGCCTTTTCTGAAAATTGCAGCCTTCTCTAGATGCAGACACACACGTGTTCCGGCTCTGAAAATCCTTGTGACTCGTTGCTTACGCGTGTGTGTATGTGTGTGTGTATTTATTTCAGCCTGCTGGCTTGTGCGGTATTTTTTATGTTTGCTTGCTTGGCATAGGACTTGGCTCTCCACTCAGAAATCCTGGCCTCGTGCCCATTCCAGTAATTCTGCTCGCAGAGCCTAGCCTGCTTTTTCCAGCTGGTGGTTGTTTCCTAGAATAAACCCGCAAAGAAGCCGAGACCCTCAAAAGCTTTTCTCAGATCCACTTCTGCTTGAACGAAAATTCTAATCTCTCGCAGCAAAACCAGCCACTAGTTAACAGTTTGCCTATAAACTGGGTTTTTCCCAATGCTGTAATGCTTTTTTGTGGGTGTGCCATGCAAGGCAGAAAATCCGAATTAACAAAACAGTTGCGTCCACGTCATTGGCTGGTGCCATAAGAAAACAATCACATTAGAGTTTCAAAGGATGGCCTCATTCATCCATAATGTTTTTACAAGGCTCTCATACAACACAAATAATGCAACCCCTTTTTTTAACCTAGTCTAGCCTGTTGCGATAACCTCACCTCGATGTAAAGAAAACCTCCTGCTAATACTGAGGTTGGGGGAAGGTGGAAGATGAAAATGCAATTCTAGCTATAAAGCAAAAAGTGGGGCAGGATTATCTCAACCCCCTCCTCAATCCACAGAGAGACTGTTTGGTCTAGTGATTAAGGCACCAGGCTAAAAAAAAAAAGAGGTGAGTTCAAGTCCTGCCTTAGCCTTACCTGGGTGACTTTGGGCCAATCACCAGGAGACGTTAGTATGTAGTTTAAAAAAGAACCATGCAATTCAGGATGGATGGAGACCGTAGAAATGGGAATACTTTGAGCATTTTTGAATGTTTTTTTTTTTCTAAAAAGGATGCGTGCCTATCGTGAAATGCAGAAAAGCTTACCAGCTTGAGCTTGAGCTGCCAAATTCAGCCCTCCTGCCTCACAAAACTTTCATGTTGGCGTGTGCGTGTTTCTAGTCCATAGTGTGCTATTGCCAAATCTTCTCTGAAACTTCAGGTCTGATCCAACCGTTGTTATTTCCCTGCCAGACTATCAAAATTTGATCAGTTTAAAAAAAAAGCAACTACTTTGTAAAACACCCAACTCCCTTTTCAAGCTTACAAAACACCATTGTTTAAATATCCAAGGATTTGAAAAGAGGCCTTGGTCTTGTTTGACTTAGCGGATGGAAAAAGAATAACAAGAAGGAAGCTGTCTGTTTTTAAAACTCAAAAGGTAAAAAGCAACAACTTCCAGCAACGTGTGCAAGTGTTCAGCGGGCTGGGGATAGAGGCTTTTGTGTTAGGTCACCATCTAATTTCAGTCTGAATTGGGAGTGCTTGCCAAAATCAACTTCCCATTTCATTTTATGTGCCATGGAATCATTGTCCACTCTTAGCAACCACCTAGATAAGATCTGTCCCTAATCAAGTCTTCCAAAGTTGACCTATCAACATTGTAAGTCAACATCTCTTAAAAATCCCCAAGATTTTGGCTGTAATTGGATGGCAAAGATTCAGGGAGCTAAATGAAACATAAAGGCTAAAAGACTTACGTTCTAAAACACTAAACTAAAAATACAGTCCAGATTTGATCAACTATTAGAGCAATTCTGAACATGGTTTCTTAACCCAGTGGGTCAAATGTTAATATTCTTTCGCAATTCCTTTGCTTTGAATGAGCAGAATGTTGGAGAAGTTCTGGTGCAGTTATCTTTTTTTTTAGCATTTTAAAATTCCGATCCTTAATTGCTATGTGGCAGGCAGGAATAATAATTCTTCATTATTCATTAGGCAACTATATTTACTGAATTTGAAGGATGGAAATATCCTGCAATCCACTTTCTGCGACTGGCATTGAACACAATGCAAATGGATTCTTTTCTTTTCTTTAAAAAAAAAAAAAAAGAACTCTTAACTGTGTGAATGTTCAGGTTGCATTTTGCTTGTTACTGTACGTACTTCTCTTTTTTCAACTTGGTTGCAGTCGTTTACGAACACAGATCCCGGCTCGAGCGTTCCTTGCAGAAAGAACGCAGCGAACACAAGAAAACGAAAGAAGGTACGATCCGTTCTTTTGAAAAGATAGTTCCGGTGTGATTTGAATTCTCGACACTTAAAATCAGACAGAGGCAGGTTCCATAGGCCAAGAGGCAGAAATGAGCAGTGAAATATCGCAGGATACAAAATATCTTCTGTGTGATGGCTAAATTTGTCTGGCACTGAAGAAGTCCTAGGATAATGAATTCATAAGGTGGAGGGGCAGCATCCAACCTTGGCTACTTTGAGACTTGTGGACTTCAACTCCCAGAATTCCCCAGCCAGTTGAAGTCCACAACTTGACAAAATTGGACACCCCTGATTTTTTAGGGTCTGTTAGGATTTGTTTTTCCATGCCACAAAATCCAGCTCCCCCTCCACCTAAGCACCTCTGGTATTGGGCAGCCCTATTTGCAGGTGTTGAACTATAAAAGAGCAAAAGCAGCAGCTGGAGTCTAAAGTGTAAAGGTGTTAAAACAACTGGAGGAAAGCATTTCTCTTGGGCAGCCAGGATAAAGACACAGATAATATCCAGGTGGTTACCAGGAACTGTGAAGGTCTTGAGGGAACCTTACCTTAAAAATAGAAGAAAATAAAAAAATAAAGCATTCCTAGCCCTTTCGTTGGAGCTGTGATAGTTAAATATTTGTGCCGATGAAGGTTTTCCCCGTTCCTTCATTTCTTTTATTTCCTTTTTGTTCTGCTTTGCCTTGTAGATTTTTTAGTATACAAACTGGAGGCGCAGGAAGCACTCAATAAAGAAAAGGTGGGTAAAACTGCATCCCTTTGGAAGTCATATGTGTGTTTAAGAAAGAGAGGGAGAAGAGTTTTAGAGGAACTAAAAGTTTTAGAGGATATTTTCTCTTCCTTTGCTAACCCATCCTTACTCATGTTCTCAGGAAAGGAAACTAGGAAATTCAGCGTACAAAAACCAAGTTATCCAGCCACTGTCATCTTTTCATCTTTGTGGCAGGACTTAAAAGTTGCCCGTAATAAAGAGACAGAGTTCCCACAACACATAAAGACCAAGTTGTTGCAGTTTTACTATGTGCTAAGTTTGTTTGGGTTTTTTTTCCTGAATCTGCAAGGGGATCTTGGTATGTTATAGGATTCTAAGCCTATTTGCTCAGAGGGTGATTTGATGCGTTGTGTGAACCTGGCAGGGGTTAATTTGAGAAAACAAGCAAAATTCAATGTAGGCCATTAAAACGGATGCAAACCCAGCCGGAGAGTTGAGGACGGTGCTTATGTAGGTTTAAGAGAAAGAGACAATTGTGAATTATTTGCCCAGTTAGTTGCAATCATTATTATTGTGATTTTTCTCACCACAGCAAGATTCTATGAATAGATACGGTTCCTTAAGTTCACAACACAAGATACTGAAGGTAAGGAGACCCTTCTTTGCCTTGTATTTATAAGTTTGGTTAGTCTGGGTAGCTTGTGGCTGCCTAAACATGCGCTGGAGAGCACTTGTCACTGTTCTGACTCCCCAAACGTGACAAACCTTCTAAAGTTAAATCAATGATTCCTTTATTGGGAGCACCAGCAGCTCTGGCAAAAAGTTTCTCTCTCGTCGTAGGCTGTCTGTCCGGGCTAACAAGTCATACCTATCCATCTCTGCCCCCTGCCTTTTATCCCCGGAACTAGGGTGGGGCTTCGCTAGCAGCAGTGGCTTTTCCATCCCAAGGACCGGCCCATAGATTTCCACTGCTCTCCTCTCCTCTGCCTTCTGTGCATCGCACGTCAGGCCCTGTACCCAGCTGTCCCTGCTCTTCCTCATCAGCCACCTGGGGGCTGTGGACTCTCCATCTGAGGGCTGATGGATGGCCCAGTCTCCACCTCTGCTTCTCTCTCTCTGCCAGCTCCGTTCCCTCTTCCCCCTCAGAGCTCTCAGGTTGCCTTGAGGCTGACCCTGACTCCCACACCCCCTCCTCCTCCTCTGATTGCTGATTGCTGGAGTGCAGCCGACAAGCCACAACAGTCACTATTCAGGGCAACGTAATCCAGCATCTTGTTTTCAACAGCTCCCGGCATTCAAATTATTCACAATTCAAGCCTGAGATAAGCCAGTTGTTTTTTTTCAAACTCTGTATTCATCAGAGGTTTGCTGCCCTGCCTTGGATAAGATCGGGACACCGTTTCCAACACTGGACAGCTCAACCACTTTGGGAACAAGGGAGTTTTAAAACCGCAGGGTCTGGCTAATGTTGGCAACCCTAATTACCCCTTGCTAATTGCCACAGGTGACAAGGGGGCTGCAGAAACAGTGAGGAAGACCGGAGGCAGGGAAAGCTAGAATGACAAATATTCCTACCTCATTCAATTCAGCACACACACAAACCTTGCGCACCAACACACGGAAGGGATCCATGGATGGAAATAGGCCAGGCCAGTAAGACCCCATAAATCTCTCCCTCCTGCTACTCAAGTAAAAGCAGCAATTGTTTGGCTTGTAAACTTGGCCATGTTAAGTAGCACTGCGCCATTGCGTCATGCCATCGGGGGTTATCGATTATGTGTCAGCCTGGCTTGATGGAAGAGTGGCTGCAGCCCTGCATGCATTTTCCCCAAGACTCACTCAGGGGGCGGGGGACTTCAACTCTCCTGGATCAGCTCAATTGGATAAATACACGTTAAGGGGTAAGAAAGACAGACGTGCTCGGTTCCTTGATCATCCAAACTCAACGACTCTGTTGCAGGGAGAATTTAAATCCTGTTCCCCCCACCCCACCCCCAACTGGATTTTATTCCTTCCAGGTACCAAGTTAAAGGGAGGAAATCCTCTCTGGTTGCTTAAATACAGAGTGGGGTTTGCCCCATTTTACGACCTTTCTTGCCGCAGTTGTTAAGCAAATCGCTGCAGTGGTTAAGTTGGTTGCTAAGTGAATCCGGCTTCCCTCTCGTTTATCAGAAGGTCGCAAAAGGGGACCACACGATTCCAGGACACTGCAACGGTCCTAAATAGGAGCCAGTTGCCAGCGTCCAAATTTTGATCACGTGATTATGGGGATGCTGCAACGGTCATAAACCTGAAGAACAGTCGTAAGTCCCTTTTTTCAGTGCCGTTGCAATGCTGAACCGTTGTTAAGTCGAGGATCAGCTTGGACTGCGCCTTCCATCTAAACCTGCCCAGTTGGGCTTAGGATCAACAGAAAAAAAAACCGGGGACCATAAATGGTGAAATCTGGGAAGGCAGAAAATGAGACGCTCCCTTCTTTTTAGGCCTTGCTACTCCCAATGTTTTTGCTTTGGATTTGACTCTTCCCCAGAACCAGCACGAAGAAGTCAAGAAGCAGTTTCTGGACCTGCAACTGCAACACAATGGGCTGAAACTGGAACATCGCAAGGCGCTGGAGACCCACAACCAGAAATACTCCCAGCTGCAACGGGAGAAGGACAACGAGGTGGTGGGATTACAAGGTGGGGAGGACATAAAGGGCACAGCCTGGGGTCTAAAGTGAGCCCAGGGGTTGCGAGGGGAATGCCTCTCTTAAAGATGGCATCCCAGCCCCTCTAGGACAAGGGTCCTTTTGGACCTCAGGGACCACCACACTCATAATGTTAAACCCTGCGGACCAGAGACCCTGGGGAAATCCCCAAAAAAGTTTGCAGGAAAATCCCCCATCCCATTTTCCTACTGATTGATCATTCTTTACCATCTCCAGCTCCGTTCTCAGGGGGAGAGAGAGAGAGACTTTTGGCTTCATGCAAGGAAAGCAGCAGAAGCAGCAGAAGTCTTTCTTTCTCCCCCCCAAATTCCGCCAGAAATGAGTCTTTGCCGGCGTAGCCTCTCGGAGCAGGAGGCCTTGCAAGGTCCCAAAGACTCATTTCTGGAGGAGTTTGCGGGAGAGAAAAAAGACTTTTGCTGCTTTCCTTGCGTGCAGGAAAGAAGCAGCCGGGTGGCCAGGCGGGGCGCATGGGGCGAGTGGGGCAAGTTCCCCCCCTCCGCCCCTTGCCCCTCCCCTCACTACCTCGTGTTGTTCACAATGCAAGCGACGCAAGTTATGTATTTCCTCGGGCCATGTGGCCGGCACAGCCTTGTATTCCTGCGCAGCCTGGATTAATTGCTTTGGGGGATGCCATTTCTCTGAGGACCACCAACATTTTCTCACAGACCACTGGTTGGCGACCACTGCTCTAGGAGGAGGAGAAGGGTGAGAGAGCGCCCTTTAACCAAACTGAATTGAATTTCCAGATACTGTTTTTAAACTAAGAGAAGAGAGCAAGCTCCTTCGGAAAGCCCATCAGGATGTCCACTCGCAGCTCCTCAATGCTCAGGTAACTCAGTGCTCGGTTCTCCGTGAAAGCCTTTGGCCCTGTCTGGAGGTGCCGAACCTCAGCTCCTCACCCCCACCCCAAAGTGGCAGATGGGCTAATGTGGGAGACATTAAAGGAAAGGCCACTTTAAGGGGGTTTAACCTGGGGAACTCACTGCCACTGGATATGGAGGCCGTTCTATACAGCAGATGGCTTCTGAAAGCGATTTAGTGGAAATTGGGGAAGAAAAGGCAGATCGAGGACAATTCGGGGGGGGGGGCTGGATAACAGCTGTGGGGGAACAGTAAGAAGGAAAACGGATTGGTCTCAGCACCTCGAGTTCCTGATCTAATAGGTCTCTTCTTATCAAAGATCTAAAGCTTTGGGAATTTTGTGGATCTTTGCTCTCCCTCCAGGTTCAGATGGAAGAGTTCCGGAAGCTCAAGGAAACCCTTCAAAAGATGCCGAGTTTTAAGGATGCAGGGACAGCCAAAGAGCAGCGTTACGGTCAGCCTCTGGGGTCGAATGTGTTGCAGTTTGCTAGACCAAAGGTACAACATTCCAATTCTTAGTTCCCCTTCCAAAAGTTTGGCCTCTTGCTTGGAAATGCCAGGGAAAATGCCAGGCTGGTCCCAGGTTCCTTTCTTCTAGAACCACCCTGGGCTTGTTTCTCTTTAAGTTTGGAGTTTTGGGGAAGGAGCAAAGAATTAGGCTAAAACAACACACACTTCTGTTTCTCCACTGGCCCACCCACCAAACTGTTTGGGGGGCAGTTTGCCGGAAATTGCTGCTGACATGGTGATCAAGCCAGCTTGGAGAACAAATCCATATTGTAAGAAAACAGTTCGATTCTCAAAGAGGTTAAAATCCCATGCTGGCCCGCTAGCTAATTCTGCGATCAGCAGCCTCAATAAATCTGGGCCCAGTATCCTCCAGATGTTCGCCGGAGTTGAAATCAGCTGGGAAACCATCTAAGGCTGGGGCCTTATCTCTAGTTTTTGCCTGCTTCATTTCAGGAGGTGACGGTTCAAGGCTGGCCTTAGAGAAACAAGGGACAAAGCCCCTGTTTTCCAGATGTATTTTCTTTCCCCTAATACCCAGCTCCTTTCCTGGAACTCTGAAGGATACATCCCAGTGGCCTGTAATCTTCTCATTTTGTTGCAATTCCCCCCCCCCCCCCCAATATATATTTGGGGGAGAATTTGTAAGGCAGGAAACATGTCACTGTAATAAACAAACGGGAGATGATGGGTAGGTTGTTTAGCAAACCTGAGCTCATCGTAAATTTGCCAGAGACGTCAAGGTGAGTTATGAGGCTCAGAGTTGTGCTAGAAAAGGGACCAGAAGCCAGAGCAATTCCTTAAGGGCTAATATGGTGTGTTTCCAACATCTCGTCCTGGTTAGTAGCCCAGTCCATCAATGTCATTTCATATTTTAGAAGACATCTTTCTCCAAATCTGAATTGTTTATGGAGGCAAAACATGATTAGGAGGACTGGGGAAACCCAAAGGTTTAGAACAGTAGCAACAATGAAAAAAAGACACTGAAAATCAGTAGAAAAAGCACAAAAAGAATTGGATTTGATTCACTGGCACTTTAAAAGGAGAATGGAATGGAGTTTTATGGAGGATGAGTTTGCTGGAACCTTCAGCAGGGACACTCTATCATGTCAACACTTGGTTGCTCTTTTTTTGTTTTGTTTCTGGACAGTCTTTCTCAAGTCTACTTTATGCTCTTCTTTCTAGGCCTCCATGGGCGATGGCATTAAAGAACCTCCGAGACCCCAGGACCAAGCTGGGGTTCCAGCTGGGAACTCTTTCGCCATTCCACCCCCTGGGATCAAACGTCAAGAAGAGAACATGGTGCATGAAAACCGTGTTTCACACAACAACAACGTAGCCGGAGCCCAAGGGGACGTGCGGTTTGGTCAACTGGCCCCACCTAAGGAAGTTAATTTGGCACTTGCGGCTCAGCCGCCAGCTCGGCACAAAGAGGCACCCATGATTCGTTACACCCGGATGATGAATAGTGTGCAGAACCAGGTGAAAATATTCATATGCTTTTGGTCCAAGCATAAATGGATTGAATGAGTTTGGATAGATAAAAGTTGCAGAAGTCTACTTGAGTGGACTAACAAAGTCATGTAAGATGTCATCAGCACCATGGACAGCTTCTGGTAGGTGCTTCTAAGTTAGCACCCTTCCACACAATGCTTCCCTAGAAGATAAGTGGAGACTGAGAAATTGAGGTCAAGTTGGGAGTTATGCCTCCATAAATATATGAATATTGGCCCCCTTGCTACCATTCCAAGGTGTCTGGTTGAATAAAAATATCTTTAGTAAAGATAAAACCTCCTTTGAGTTGCCCTCTCAATGGGTTGAGTCTTTGGGACCACCGTATAGAAGTGACTTGATGAGGTCTTCTTTGATAGAACCCCTAGCTCTAGAGTTTTGTTCAAGATCTGGCTCTCTGCAGCTTTGAGATTAGTTTAAATGAGTTTGATTAAATCAAAGTAATACCAGTAGATTCCATACAAATAATGGAGACAAATATTTGATCCCTGTTCAGTTCAATTTTACTTCCTTCCTTCAAGGGAGGAAAGGAGGCTGGGAGGTAATCATTGATCTAGAATCTTTCCAGCGAGTAAGAATTAGGTCCAAACACCACACAGCCATGGTTTCTTCTTCTACTCTCTTTTTCACTGTAGGATCCAGAAGCAGGAGAAAACCTGCAGGGGCAACAGGGCCATCCAGAAGAATTCGAACCCAGGCTCAAGCTCCCAGCTGCTTCGGAGGAAGGACGGGTGTTGGAAGAAAAACTCTCCAACAAGCAGGACCAACGGGTGCAGAGGTATTTTGCTCTTTCTGAATTGAAGGGCCCTGCCTGGCTATGAAACAACATCTCCCCCCTAGCAGGTTTACTCTAGCTTTTGATTTGCAAGCCACTACCAACCTGTGCAAAAGCGAGTGTGTCTTGCTTTGCACGCTGAAGATCCAAAGTGAGTCCTTGGATTTTTCTTGGGGTACCCAGCCCAGTCAGTAAGCTCATTCATGCATTATGCTAAGCGTTATTTCTTGAACAAACCACGATCAGGTAGACATGGCTAATTTGGGAAGTCGACAGCCACGGCTTACAGACCGCGACATGTGGGTTTACACAATACAGGTAGTCCTTGACTTACAACAGTTCGTTTAGGGACCATTCCAAGTTACAACACCGCTGAAAAAGTGACTTATGACCACTTTTCGCACAACCGCAGCACCATCCCTACAGTCACGCCACCTGTGCACTAAGTTACTAACAAGCAATCTGCATTAGGATACTATGTGACCTCAATGTTAACACTGGGCAGGGGCAGACGAACAGATTGACTCCAACATCAAATGTAAAAAATATGGGAACAATCATTTTCCCAGATATTACACTTCTTCTTCAGATCAGTTATAAGCTTGTATCTCTGTAGCTCTGCCTTCTTTGCAATTAAAAGAATTCTCCCCTCGAGCCACCGCCAAGATGCCGTGCAACATTCGTGAACACTTGAACTATGCATAATATTAAAAATAGACCAGTCTAAAAGACAGAGGAGCCGAGAGTGAGCTGAGTGTTTGGATTGTTTGTTTTTTACAAAAATTTAAATGACGTCTGCATTCTGACCTGGGATTTGGGTTTGCTGAGGGATTGGACCCATCTTCTTTTAGCAAAATTTGTTTCTGCCTTCCCCAACAAATCTTTGATTTTTTTCCCCCCCACCTTTAATCTCTCCTGCGGGACTGTGCTCAGTTCTCCCTGGCTGCATTCACACAACTTCCTTAACTATGTTCTAGAAAGAAAAAAAAACTAGCAATTGGTTTATGCACAGTTATGTTAAATTTGGTGTTTTATTATCTTGGTTTCTTTGGGAAAGGTTTGAATTGGCCCTTTTGGCCTGTTGATGTTTACAAGGAATCAGAAAGTACAGATGAGCCCCCAAAATGGGGTAATTCAAACCCAACCCTTGTGTGAAAACAGTGCATGTTTCTGCGCTCAGAGTTGACAAAAGCTTTTGTCTGAATGCCAAGAGAATGCTGAGGGACTGATTTTGATATAATTCCATGGACAAGAAGCAACGGGTGGAAACTAATCAAGGAGAGAAGCAACTTAGAACTAAGGAGAAATTTCCTGACAGTTAGAACAATTAATCCGTGGAACAACTTACCTCCAGAAACACTGGAAGTTTTTAAAAAGATGTTGGATAACCATTTGTCTGAAGTGGTGTAGAGTGTCCTGCCTAAGCAGGGGGTTGGACTAGAAGACCTCCAAGGCCCCTTCCAACTCTGTTACTCTGTTATTCAAAACAAATGGCAAAACAGTGCTTGTAATGGTCACTTCCCTCCGCAGCTGGCAAGAGATCGTCAACAAAGGCAACTCGCAGATGAATGATGGGAGAGTTCTTCCTTCCCTGCAAAGGTATCACCTGGATACCATATCTGAGCAAGGCAGGACAGATGGCAGTCAAGTGAAGACGGAAACAGGGCGGCTGCGACACAGCCTCTGGGGAGCTGAAAAAGGAGGAACAGATGAGAGAGACCTGCACGCAGGTAAGGCTGAAGGGGAGGGATTGAACAACATGGTGAGGTTAGTCCCATCACAGAGACAGAACAGGGGAGAATTGTGTAGAGTGTGTAGTCTTCAAAATGGAACAGGGTCTGAGTTTCGTGGGTAAAGTTGGGGTACTGTTTTAAATTGCCTTGGGTGGACAGATAGTGAGGGTAGATCTTATCCACCTTCACAAGGGACTTCATCCACCTAATTAAGGTGAGCCAAGATGAAACCTGATCACGTTTCCAGAGATATCGGAAGTTGGGCTGAATTTAATGCTTCTTTTGTTATTTTTATATCTCACTTTTCCTCAAGGGTGGGTACTCGCTTCCATCTTCAGCTGGGTCTTCACTTCATAGTGAGAGTCAACCCAAAGGGACCAGGATGCGAGGACTTTAACCTGACCTGGATCTCCTCATTCATATTCCAAGAGTCTAGCCAGACATTCCCAACCTTGATGATCTCCAGAAGCAGGGGTCTTCAACTCCCAGAATTCTCAGCCATGACCGTATTGATTGGAGAATTCTGGGAGCGGAAGTCCTGGTAACTTCTCAGCTTGGGGGAAAACTACTGCAAGGACGTAGCACGCTGTCTTTTAAAATACACTCGTCCACCTTACAATCTAAAATAATTTGAGATTTCAAGTTGTTATCTTTCCCTGGTCGTAAACCAACTCTTTAACTGCTGCTCCATTCTTCTGTGTGGTAGCCATAGCAGCCTTCAAGGCAGAGGGTATAGGGACAGATGCACTGATGGACCAGAAGAGGGAAAAGAGCCAGCAGAGAATTATAAAAGCAGCTCAATGCCTATAGAGAACATTGACGTGGCAGAAAATGGAACAGTGAGAAAGGAAATCTCCTCTGGAATGTGACCGGCACCAGGCAGGTGGCCCTAGTTT
>NW_020716768.1:479888-533880 GCF_900518725.1 Notechis scutatus
GGAAACTAATCAAGGAGAGAAGCAACTTAGAACTAAGGATAAATTTCCTGACAGTGAGAACAATTAATCCGTGGAACAACTTACCTCCAGAAACACTGGAAGTTTTTAAAAAGATGTTGGATAACCATTTGTCTGAAGTGGTGTAGAGTGTCCTGCCTAAGCAGGGGGTTGGACTAGAAGACCTCCAAGGCCCCTTCCAACTCTGTTACTCTGTTATTCAAAACGAATGGCAAAACAGTGCTTGTAATGGTCACTTCCCTCCGCAGCTGGCAAGAGATAGTCAACAAAGGCAACTCGCAGATGAATGATGGGAGAGTTCTTCCTTCCCTGCAAAGGTATCACCTGGATACCATATCTGAGCAAGGCAGGACAGATGGCAGTCAAGTGAAGACGGAAACAGGGCGGCTGCGACACAGCCTCTGGGGAGCTGAAAAAGGAGGAACAGATGAGAGAGACCTGCACGCAGGTAAGGCTGAAGAGGAGGGATTGAACAACATGGTGAGGTTAGTCCCATCACAGAGACAGAACAGGGGACAATTGTGTAGAGTGTGTAGTCTTCAAGATGGAACAGGGTCTGAGTTTTGTGGGTAAAGTTGGGGTACTGTTTTAAATTGCCTTGGGTGGACAGATAGTGAGGGTAGATCTTATCCACCTTCACAAGGGACTTCATCCATCTAATTAAGGTGAGCCAAGATGAAACCTGATCACGTTTCCAGAGATATCGGAAGTTGGGCTGAATTTAATGCTTCTTTTGTTATTTTTATATCTCACTTTTCCTCAAGGGTGGGTACTCGCTTCCATCTTCAGCTGGGTCTTCACTTCATAGTGAGAGTCAACCCAAAGGGACCAGGATGCGAGGACTTTAACCTGACCTGGATCTCCTCATTCATATTCCAAGAGTCTAGCCAGACATTCCCAACCTTGATGATCTCCAGAAGCAGGGGTCTTCAACTCCCAGAATTCTCAGCCATGACCGTATTGATTGGAGAATTCTGGGAGCGGAAGTCCTGGTAACTTCTCAGCTTGGGGGAAAACTACTGCAAGGACGTAGCACGCTGTCTTTTAAAATACACTCGTCCACCTTACAATCTAAAATAATTTGAGATTTCAAGTTGTTGTCTTTCCCTGGTTGTAAACCAACTCTTTAACTGCTGCTCCATTCTTCTGTGGGGTAGCAGCCTTCAAGGCAGAGGGCATAGGGACAGATGCACTGATGGACCAGAAGAGGGAAAAGAGCCAGCAGAGAGTTATAAAAGCAGCTCAATGCCTATAGAGAACATTGACGTGGCAGAAAATGGAACAGTGAGAAAGGAAATCTCCTCTGGAATGTGACCGGCACCAGGCAGGTGGCCCTAGTTTCGCAATGTAAACTGTCCCGTGCAACTGCCCTTGGAGAATGGGGATTAACTGCTTCCCATCAAAGCCAAAACTCTTTGGGAATAGGGTCACAGGGGGAGCCTGTGGGAAATCTAAATGTTGGGTTTCAACTTGGACTCCAAGTTGAACTGGAAGAGAGGGGATGTTTTTACAAAAGGATCTGATTAGAAACTTATTGGGGGTGAAGGAGAATGCAAATTATGACTGAATTGTAGGAAGAAAAATGATGATTGATCCAGCTGTCGAGTTGGTGGTTAGCAAAAAAAAAAAAGAACCAACGAAGGGAAGGAGTTAATATGTGCCAGGGGCTTGCTGGATCTCAGGGCCTTCTTCCCATAAAACCAAAATATCCAATGTTCTTGACCAGTGAAGTGATTGCAATATGATGCGCATTGGGTAGAATGCGGGATTGCAGGCTGACTCGGCACAAAGCCAGGAGTTCAATCCTGACCGGCTCAAGGTTGACTCAGCCTTCCATCCTTCCCAGGTCGGTAAAATGAGGACCCAGATTGTTGGGGGGTGAGGGGGGGCGATAGACAGACATTTATAAACCGCTTAGAGAGGGCTATAAAGTACGATGAAGTGGTGCAGTTAGCCCTTGACTTACAGTAGTTCATTTAGTGACTGTTCGAGGAAAGTGAAAAGTGTCTGCAGAAAATCGATACACCCTCAGATACACTAATTGGAGGGTAGGAACATCCATCCTTGGTCAAGGAAATTTGGAAGTAGGCAAAGTCTTCTTAAGTTTTTTTCAATGTTTTAATTTTTCTTCCCCCCTTCCCAATACTTGTTGACTTTGCTTTGTTCAGAGGCTGGCATGACGAAGAAAGAAAACCACACATACTTACAGAAGGAAGCAATTATCCCGAAACAGATGGTAAGCAAGGAAACGTAGCTCCTCTCCATATGTAAAGAAGTAACTTGGGATTTAAAGCAAGGTCTGAAAGGTTATTTTTGTGAAGTGCTCCAGAGTTGTTGAGATGGGAGCATGCCCAGGCTTCAAATGAATAAGAACTGCCAAGTTCCGCTGGCAGTTGCATTGGGCTACATTTGTTTTTGTGGGGGGGGGGGGGGACCCAGGATTTAAGGCTCTCTGGAACAGCTAATAGCCTTCTCTCTCAATTGCTTTAGCCTCTTTTCAAAACCATCCATGCTAGTAACAACCATCACATTTTCCAGCAAGGAGTTCCAAAATGCAATTAGATGAAGGAGGATTTGGTGTTTGCCCAAGTCAGTGTGCTAAAGAAAGCACAGTGTACTGAACATTATGCAAACACGGTTGTGTTTTGCTAAGGGGGGGGGGGAGTTAAGGTGTTGTGGGAACCAATCGTGGTTTGACTGGTTCAGTAGACCTAGATTAGTGTGATTTTAAAAAAGGGTAGGGAATTTTATTTCTGCCCCATAACACCCACCACACACACAAACACATCTATGTACATTTTGTAAGCTACTGACAAATTCTTTCCCCTTCACACTGAAATTAATCTGAATTAGGGATATAGTTTTATACAACCTTGCATTGGTAAAAACAAGCATTCCTTTGGCTCAGAAATATTTTTTATTAAAACCAAGACCCTATATTAAACAGCTTCTGCTTCTCTAGGGTAGCAGTTCTCGAACATTTAGGATCCCTTTACATTCTTTTCTCAAACATTTAGGATCCCTTTACATTCTTAAAAATGACTGAGGGCCCCAAAGAACTTTGGTTGATGTGGGCTATATCTGGAAATTTTAATATATTTGATTTTGCAGAACCCCTGAAACGGTCTCAGACCCCTCTCCAGAGGTCCCCAGACCACAGTTTGAGAACGGTTACTCTAGGCACCAGGATGCATGAAGTTGAAATGGTGATGGCTGACAGAGGTTAAACACATGGAGCTTGTCAGCTAAAACACTAGCAGCCTGGGTTTGAGATCCAAGCTTCATGCAATGGGGTGAGCTCCTGTTACTTGCTCCAGCTCCTGCCCACCTAGCAGTTAATTAAGTCTCTTTTAATTCTGATTTGTTTTCTTTTGAATAAATATGGTAGACCCAGCTGGAGCAACAGAGAAGAAAGGTGGTGTGGAAATAAAGAGAATGTCGAATCATTTGAGATGGTTTAGGCATGCCCATACCAGATGAACTTCAATTACAGGTGCCTATTCTATACAGGAGATGGCTTGGCAGACATTTGGCATCATGTGAAGCCTATAAAGACATGCAGAGATAATCTTGATAAAGTTATTCAGGTGTTGCTGACAAAAGGAAATGACACCTCAGCCCTTGAATAAGAAAGGTGTGACAAAGACACCCAAAATAACTCCACTTTGCTTTTATTAAGTATAAGAGGGGGTAAAACCGCTGGCAGGCTTTCAGGAGTCTGATGTTTCTGGAATCACAGCAAAGGTTTCTTTCCTGAGCTAAGTGATCTAAACCATCTTTCTCCTCTCAGGGACCTAAAGATGTTGCTGACCCAGCTCAGGACCCCAACAATCAAGGGGAAGACGAGTTTGAGGAGGCAGAACTAGAACGACCCAGCTTTGAAGAAAAAACGGATCCGGCCGAACAGACTCCCCAGACAAATCGTCCGGCTAAGGCCGTGAGCAAGGGAAAAATACCGAAGGTTCGTTGTTATCCATTTAGGAGTTGGGTGGAGGGACACAGAAACCGACGCTGAAAGGAAGATGTTGGTAGTGAAACCGACAATGGAATTCCACACAGGGTGGGACTAGAGGATCTTTGGGAATATCTCCTGAATTAAATGCCCCAAATTGGTTTGGGGTTGGAGTCTGAAAGGGGCTTCGAGCGTTTTCTGATTTAAAACAAATTTGTTACAGTTGGAAAGCGGCCTGCTTGGGTTCCTTCAGTTGTAAATAGTTTTGATAGAGGATTTCCTGGTCCATTAGGTTCCCCCTCCCCCCCCAAAAAAAATTGTTTGGCCCAGCAACGCTGAATTTTCAGTCACTCTACAGCAGGGGTCTTCAAACCTGGCAAGTTTAAGACTTATGGACTTCAACTCCCAGAATTCCTGAGTTAACATGGACTGGAGGAGGAATTCTGGGAGTTGTCCTCAAGTCTTAAAGCTGTCAAGTTTGAAGACCCCTATATAGGGTGATCCTGAGGCGGCTTGCCTTTGGCCATCGCAATCTATCCCACCATTTTAAAGATCTCTTTATTTCTTAGCGTTTCACTTGACAAATTATTCTTCGGTGTGTGCTTTGTTCCCCAGGGAGCTGATCGGTCAAATAAAGTCACTGACAATTTAATGGACGATTATCAGGAGGACCAAGAACAAGATCCTGTATGAAGCCTGAGGGTGTTCTTTCTTCTGATTTTTGCTCTCGTAGGCCACCTTTCTGTGAGCGTGCTGGTGTATGGGTACAGGTTTCCCTCTGTGCTGATTTGCCTTCAAGCGAGGCTGGTTGCTTAGGGCGAGGAGGGGGGGGTCCTTTCCAGGTGACCACGCTTGCAAACCTGGAATAGAAGGTGGTTCTTTCCTCCTCTTGCTCGCCGCAGATCTCTCCCTTTAGGGAGCTTACTATTACAAATCTTCTCAACAATCACCACAGAGATATGAGGGTCAGGCAACAGTGCATTTTCCATCTCTTGTCAACTCATCATCGTTCAGATTGTCCTTTCTTCTTGTGCTGGCTGGGTTGTGGGAACCTGGAAGGCATCGAGCAAAGGAAAGGCTAGGAAAGCTAAGTAGCTGGGATCAGTCCGTCCTTGAGAAAGGCAAAGTGGCAAGGAGTGGTGAGCTGGTTGACTCTGGCACTTAAGGAAATAAGCCAGAGTCTGGTCTGCCTCACCTTGACACCTAGATAGGATATTTGGGGAGAAAGCAAAAGAAATTTCTGCTAGGGGCGTTAAGAGTAACAGAATAGAATAAAACAGAATAACAGAGGTGAAAGGGACCTTGGAGGTCTTCTACTCTGACTCCCTGCTCGAGCAGGATGCCCTATATCATTCCAGACAAGTGGCTGTCCAATCTCTTCTTCAAAATTTCCAGTGATGAAGCACCCACAACTTCTGAAGGCAAAGCTGCTCCACTGGTTAATTGTCCTCCCTGTTTGGAAGTTTCTCCTCCATTCCAGGTTGCTTCTTTCCAAGGGTTAGTTTCCATTCATTGCCTTCAGGACAGAAGTGTTAAGACCCTTCACTGCTTTGGAGAACAGGTTGACCCCTTCTTCTCTGTGGCAGCCCCTTAGATATTGGAACACTGTTCTCATGCCACTCCAGTCCTTTGCATTAAACTAGACATACTCAACTCCAGCAACTGTTCTTTATGGGTTTAGCCTCCAGTCCCCGGATCATCTTTGTTGCTCTTCTCTGTCCTCTTTCTACTTCCTGTTTTCTTTGCAGGAGGACCGTGGAGGTGAGGTGGGCGAACCCGAAGATTTGCAACAGTTCCACCAAGCCAAAGGCCACCTTGGAGACGTTGACAAGAAGAAGGAGTATTTTTGACGATGGGCTGGGAGGCAGCAATAAGCCATCAAGATGGATCCAAACCAAAGATTGTTGCAATAAACTTGGCTACTTTAGTTGAAACTGCCAAGAGGGGTGGAGAGTTAGCTCCATCCGTCTTCAGAAAAGTCACAGGCTGCCTTGGCCAATGGAGATATACTATTTCCCCACATGCTGTTTAGCAGGGGCAGGATTGATGCACAGTGCCAACCTGTCAGAATGCTACCGTGAATACGAACATCAGAATGTCTCTTCATGGGGGTAAGGAGCTCAAAATATCAAAAATAAAAATAAATCAAGGGTTTCCCCCCACCCCCTTTGGAAGACTCCTACCCTCTTACTCTCATTTGGACCATGGGCAAAGCCTGATGTAACACAGAAATACTGTTAGTTCGGGCTACTTGAGTTTCCTTTGGCCCCGTTTCAGATTTACCTGACTGCCGTTCAACGCAACCTCGTCACCTTTATATGTATGTACATATATAAAAAAGAATCCATTTGGTAACAAGTCGTGCATTATTTGTCCAGGTTTTGTTATGGATAAGTAGCGAGGGAGGAATTGTCATTGTTGCAATAATGGGAACGGAAAAAGAGCGCAACTGGAGGCCGCTGCTGATTGACAGATGCGTAACGTGCAAAGGCAGGCATATTTATTCCAAATGGATTCATCCTTCTGCAGTTGACAGTGTGGGAACTTGTGCCAGCAAGCCATTTCAGATTCTCTCTCTCTCTTTTTTTTAAAGGGTTGAAAAATATTTGCATTGCTTTTTTTTAAAAAAAAAAAAAAAATCACGTTGGGAAAACATTTGCATCTCTTAGCACCTTTCTGGGACAGTAGTTTTCAAAGGCCGAGGTTTGTATAATTATTAGGTTGAGTGACTGGGTATAAGCTGTTCAGAAATGTAGCTCCCACTAAATAGCAAAATTAGAGAAGGTTGACCAACTTATCACAGAGCGGAGGGGGAATGAACAACAAATGCCTTTTCTTTCATTTTCCACCTTCAATCAGAGGGGAGCGAGAAAACTGGTTAAATTATTTGTACCATGAAATGTTGTAACACTGCTGGGATGGAATCTGGAAAATAGGAATCTCTTGATCTCTATGGCAATTCCCTGTGCTGGCTGGGGAATTCTGGGAGTTGAAGTCCACGTATCTTATAATTGCCAAGGTTTTGAGAAGCTTTGCACTATGGGTTGGGGAGTACACTGTGCTCTGGTGAAGGATCCAAACAGTGGCAACATTGGAGGGGGAAAAAAATCTAGATTTGGAACCCAGAACAAGGTCTGACTCTAATGGGCATATAGAACTAGAATACTAACCAATTGGATAGCCATTTGTCTGAAGTGGTGTAGGGTTTCCTGCCTAAGCAGGGGGTTGGACTAGAAGACCTCCAAGGTCCCTTCCAACTCTGTTATTCTATTCTATTCAATAATATAGTATGGCAAATATCATTGCATGATTACCGACATGGTTGAATCACTATGCAAAGCCAACACAGAACATAGATTGTAGGGATGGAAGGGGCCTCAGAGGTCTTCTAGTCCAACCCTTCCACCCTGCTCAAGGCAGGAGACCTTATACCAGAGGTCCCCAAACTTGGCAACTTTAAGACTTGTGGACTTCAACTCCCAGAATTCTCCTGGCTGGAGAATTCTGGGAGTTGAAGTCCACAAGTCTTAAAGTTGCCAAGTTTGGAGACCTCTGCCTTATACCATCTGGATCAAATGGTCGGCCAAGAGAAACCAGAAGTTAAATCCATATTTTTATTTCTCCGCAAGCAAATGTACGTTCTCTTTGAGTGTCTGCCAGGAGACTTTATGGAAATGACCCTCTTTGTTGCTTTTAATGGGAAGGCAGTGACGCTGTACATAAGAGGGCTGGGCTGCCTGGAGGGCTCCGTGTTGGACATCAAAGGAAAAGTGTTGCAAGCAGAACAGGACTTGGGAAGGCATCAAAGTTCAACTCTGCAAAGAAGCCAGGCCCTGGGAGACCACCAAAGGCTAACAGGAGCCGGTGTCTCTAACAAGACGAGAACTTGGATTATGGAAATGCAGCTGGGCTTCCATAAAAGTGTTAACCAAGAGAGAGGAGGCCTCTTCCAAGTTTTGATTTAATGCATCCCAGGCCCTGGCAGCCTGCTATAAATAGCGCTTTCCAAACAGATTAATCCAAAGCTAATTCATCTGCCTGGCCACGTAGCGGACAAGCCACGTTTCCAATTCACTCAGGGGTTAGAGAGATGCGAGGCCTTTCACCAGCTGTCTGATCAAAGCTGACACAGTCTGGATTCAGGGTGGTTTGGCATCGGCCCTAAAACCTCTGCTGAGAAATCAAGAGCAAAGGCAGATTTTTTTTTTCCCCACTTGGATATTCCTTCTTCCCCGTCCCGGCTATCGGTCTCTTTTATAGGGCATTTGTGGTGGGAACCAACAGGCTGAGTCCCTATTTGGAGGGAATCTCAGATTTGTTCCAAATTGCTGCCAGCCACAGAAATAAACACCACAGGTAGGGTTGAGAGCCACCTTCTCCAGTCCTAGGTCCTCCGGAGGGACTGTCTGATATTTAATGTCCCTCCTAGCTGGGGAGAATGGGAGATGTAGTCCAAACAGCCCAGGTTCTGTTCCAAGTCCCCGGGAGCAGCAATCAAAGAGGATTACTGTCAAGTTTCAAAGTAATGCACGGTTGAAGAAATTTCCTGGCACCGGTGTTGAAGGCAACCCTAAAGGCAAATGGTTGAATTCCTGAACAAAGTTTACAGTTGGAATATCCTAAAAGGGTTGCAGGGAAGCAATCCGATGCCCTGCAGATGTTTTATATAACTAGATCCCTGTCTGGGACCAGGGCTAGTGAGAGTTGATATCCACATCTTTGCCAGCCCTATTTAGGCAGAGCTGCCTTTGCAAGTGACAAACTTCAGAAAAACGCTGTTGCCAGAAACCTGGCCCCAACTGGCAAAATTAATGAGCAGGTTGTTTCTGGATGAAATCCCAAGGTTTGTTGTCTTGCTTCAAATGCTTGGGATTCAATGGGGTGGAATGTCCTCCCTTTCAAATCAACCCACAGAGTTTTTAGGCACTCTCTGGAGGTATAATTTCATGCTCTCTTCAATACTGTTTTGCCAATGCTTAAAAATGTCATCCCCCCCCCCAGCAAACACTGAATTCTGTTGTGTACGAGTTGGCTTCTTCAGTGACTTTTTTAATAAGTCTGCATCTTGGAATCATGTTTATTGCATTAGTGGAATTGGGTCTATAGTGTGCTTTAAATCTCTGATGGGATGGATTTTATCGGCTCTGAGAAAGGAATATAGAGGGTTTTCTATCCAATTATCCATCTTTCTCTGGGAAATTTTCTTGCATGGCTTAGTTTGCACATACTGTTCCTTTGTCTTTCCACTCTGATCCTCCTGGTCCTGGCTTGTATCAGTCCTACAACGATGACTTCCCTAACTTTTCTATGGAGATTGTTCCAGATTATCTGCCTTGAACACCAACAGGCCAACTTGAGACCCTGTTCTGCAACTGAGTAACCCACAGCTGTCTTCCTCTCCAGCTAAAAACACAGCTCCAATTCTACTTCTTTTTAGACAGAAAGCTACCATTGATTTTTTTTTTTAAGGGGAGAATTTATGGTAAGGGAAAACAAACGAAGTCTAATTGGTGGGATTAGCAAGGAAGAACTGATGTTGCGAGCAATTTGGACCATCTTGGAAAAGACACATCCACTGCTAAATTTCCAGTGGAGACTATAGCTGTTTTTATTTCCCTTGCATTGATTAACCTCTTTTCATCCATGAACCTTCTGTCTGCAATTACAGCATTCTCACGACATTTCTATAACCCAGGCCGGGCAAAATGATTGAAACAAAGTCATCCAGGGAGCTTCAGGGCTGAGTAACCTTGCTCTCCCCCAGCTCAGTTTCTCAGCTTGGGTTAAATGGTCCAGCTTCAGCATATATAGCCAATGCATTTTCTTTTTAATTAAGCTCATTCTATTAGGATTCCAAGCTTAACTGGAAGTGCACATTCCCTAGGGCAAAAAGGCAAAACTTTTTTTTTGTGGGGGGAGGGAGGTGGGGCTAGAGGGAGCATAGAAGGTGTGGAATTTTGAAAGTATGTGTTGGGTGCCCCCTGGTGGTCAAGTCACTAAGTATTTATCAAAAAGGAAGGTGGGACTTTGCTTCCCACCACCTCCTAAGAAACTTTTTACCTTTCCACACAAAACTTTTTCCGCCCTGCCGTTTTTTAAGGATGCTCAGTGGATTTTCAAGCCACCAGTTAGGTAAACCAAGGATGTAAAGATGTGAACCTAGCCTTTGTCACTTGTTTCTGGATCTTTGGGGAAAGCTAAGAATTAATTCCAGAATAATGGCTTCCTTTTTTATGGGTGAAAACAAGAAAAATAACCTGGCTCTGCAAAACTCTTATTTTGATCTCACGAGCACGGTGAGTCTTTTTAGACTGAGTGGGTTCTAAATTTGGCTTCCTTTGCAGCCAAGACAGCTCGGTGTCCCTGACAAGGTTTTATTAATGTCTTGTTTGCAGAGAGCTGGCTGTTCCCCCTGCAGGGGAGCCAAATTCTGCAATGGCCTGCAAAGGCTGGCATTTTTCAAAGGACTTGGCTCCAACAGTAAACATTTCTTGGGATGGCAGCAAAAGAGAATAATCTCCTACAAGCGGAAGGAGTATCCAAGTGCGTTCACTAGGCAGTTTTCCCCCCCATTGCCTTCTTCTACAGTGTTTTTGCACTTCCCAGTCTATTTTTTTAAAATATTTATGTTTATTGATTAATAAACGCCAGGCTTTCCTTATGGCTTCTCATCCAAGCCTTACACTAGCTCTAACCCCGCTTGGATTTCAACGCAAGGCTGGATTTGAGCAAGGGTGCAAAAGTGGCTGAGTCCACACGCACCAAGGTTTGGAGAGAAGCAGCCTTCCTCGCGGGGACTTCGGGGTCCTCTTAATGGCCCGAGCCAGCCAAGCCACCTCTACACCGGCCAAGCTGCCAAGAAACCCGGCCGCTTCTTCCCAACCCGTTGAGATACTCAAGGACGGCGCCGGGAGGCAGGTTAAGCGGCTGGCCAGGGGCGGAGTTGGCCCTCCCTCCCCGGGGCGGAGGTGCCAGGGTGGGTGCCGTCTCCAAGCGGCCACTTTGAAAATGTCCCCGCCGTTTGGCCGGCCAAGGCGAGGGCGGTCGGCGATCGTCCCAGCCTGCCGCGCCGGCTTTCCGGGGGCGGCGGCGGCGGCGGCGCCGCGTTAAGAGCACCTCGATCCAGCCTTGCCCATGCCCGGGCCCGGCCAGCATGTTGGCTTTCTGCCTCTGGGTGGCCCTGCTTTGCCCGGGCGTTTGGGGCGCCACCCCCCCGAAGGCGCGCAAAGCCCGGGAAGAGCCGGGAGGCGTCGGGGAGCCGTGGTGCCCTTACAAGGTGCTGAGCGATGACGGGCCGGGACGGCTGTGCTTCCGCAGCCCGGCGCGGGGTTTCCAGTGCGCTCCGGAGCGCTGCACGGCTCATCGCTCGCCCGGCCGCGCCTTGCTGGCCAACGTGCTCCGCAACGGCAGCGTCCTGCTGCAGTGGGCCTGGCCGGCCGAGCGGCTGGCTCCGCTGCGCGGCTTCGCGCTCTCCTGCTCGTGGGAAGGCGCCTACACGCGTTTCCAGTGCGACAGCGTGCGGCTGGGCACCGCCTGCCGGGATTACTTGCTCGCTGAGCCGCACGGCAGCGTCCGCTACCGCCTCTGCCTGCAGCCCCTCTTGGCCGACGCCAACCGCAGCAGCGGCGGCGGCGGGGCCGAGCCAGCCGAGTGCGTGGAATTCACCGTGGAGCCGGCCGGCATGCGGGACATCGTGGTCGCCATGACGGCCGTCGGGGGCTCCATCTGCGTCATGCTGGTCCTCATCTGCCTCCTGGTGGCTTACCTGACCGAGAACCTCACGCCCGCTTCGGCCAAGCGGGGCAACTGAAGCCCCTGCCGGCTTTGGAGGCAGCCTTTGGAGGGCGGGCTCGCCGTTCCCCGGCCCGTCGGATCTTCTGCCGCTTTGGCCCGATTGCTGCAGTAGCAGCAGCCCTGAGCCAGCAGCCTCCTTCCAGCGCGGGACTACAAATCCCGCAAGTCCCGGCCGGAGCTATAAAGCGCTGTAGGGGCGGCTGAGGCATTCTGGGAGCCGTAGTTTTTGACAGAAGCCGGATCGCTTCTCGGTCCCTGGCTTGGAAAGAAGAGTAGGAGTTCGAGATGATTTTTCTCTCCTTTCTCCCCGCGCCCCCCCCCCAAGAGTAAAGGGTTTCTTCCATTGAGGATTAGACCCCAGGCTTTTTGATTTGGCAGACTGGAGCGAGCCTGGGAAGCTGGATTGGATGGGAGACCACCAGGAGATCTCACGAGTGTAGGCTCTGGGAAGACGGCAAGGGCAAACCACTTTTGGAGCATGGCTCAAAAAAAAACAAAAAAACTTGCCTGGGTGCATCCACCACGTTGCCGGGAGTTGAGCTGAACTCAACTTCGTATTGGCCTTTTTTTTTTTCCCCTTTTGGAGCCAGGAGAAAATTCTAGGTTGCCCTACGAGGAAGGGGACGAGGGCGGCTTTCTGACTTAACAAGCCAGCTCCTTCACCTGGTCCCTCCAGTGACCTGGCTGCTTTTGGGGGGGGAGATGACTTTCTCTTGAAAGGTGTGCTGGAGGTGGATCCAGAGGTGAATTGCCCTGATGCGGCAGGGCAAGCTTTTCAGTGGATGGTTTGGATGTAAAGCAGTTTCCCACTGCAGCTTGCCCAATTTCCCGTAGGGCGTTTTCGGCGTGGTTGATTGCTGGGCTCGAACCCAGAAGCTGCTGTGTGCACAGGAAAAGGTTCTGTTCCCTGCCACGTGCATTGGAAAAGCTTTCATCTGAAATCTGAATCAACCCGGGGGAAACCTACATTTTGGGATCGGGATGTGGACTTATCCCCTGTCAGAGCTGCAAATTGTCAAGGCAGGGCTGATCTGATAAAACAAAGTGTTTTCAATCCAGGTGCGGTGTAGGAACTGTTTGCCAATTCAGCCAAAGCAGGATCCACTCTACCTTGTCATAATATTTCAAGACTACTACACTCAAAAAACTGAAATCAAATGCTGCTTCTAAGATTCTCCCATCCTCACCCATTCTGAAAGGAGATGCATTGTAATACTGATCATTCCTTGGGCTGCAGCTATATGTAGCAAATTCCCCGTTTCCTTGTGTTTCTCCAATTATCTTGCCTTCAAATGCTTCACTTTCCTTTTTTTAAAAAAAAAAGTTTCAGGCTGGCTAGACAAAGATACTGAATTTCCTAGCTCAACTCAATGTCAAAGAAGTTATATGTATCGTTCCAAGAAATTGAAACGTTTTGAGGACTGGTTTAGAGAGGATGATGATGAGTGTTTTTAGAAACATGTGCTTAGATGTTGCTGTTGCTGATGAGAATAACATCCGTTTTTCCCTGGATCAGTGCTCAGGAGAAAAATGATCAACTTTGCGCTGAAATAATTTAACTCTGAGGTGCCTATTGTGCAATCCTCTGAGGTGCCTACTGTGCAATCCTATGCATGCCTACTGAGAAATAAACTTCATTATTCGATGAGTTTACTCCCAGGTAAGTGTATGTTCAGTTGCAGTAATGAACGTTAGTTAAGTATCATTGGATATCTATTCATGTACTTGTGGATGTGGAATTTAATACACTGTGAAATATGAATCAACATGGAACATAAATACTGAGCAAAATAGGCTTATTGCATAAAAGTGGCAATTACAAGTCTGGTCAATTTCAACTGTAACAAACAACAGCATTTATTAACTTATATCCCACTTTTTTCTACCATCTGGGACCCCAGATGACTAACAGAAAGAACAAAAAAGTAAATATAAGCAATTAGAAACCTATGAAAATTACATTATTAACATTCCTCTTTGGCTTTAATCTGAGCAGTTTTAATATTATTCCCTTATCGACAATCCTGATTAATACCCTAGTGTGTTATGCAGATCCAATCTATTCTGGTTTATTTAATAATTTATGGTTAAGCCAGGTTTATGAATCCAGAACTCTAGCTGTAACCTCAATTTTCGGCTGGGGATAGCTTTTAGGACATTTTTATAAAATTGTAGACAAACTACGGTACTTGATCTTATAAATAAACAAACAAACAAACAAACAAACAAATGAATAAATAAATAAATAATGAGAAAGAGTTACCGTGAAAGAAGAAAATTAACTTTGTAACGAAAGACAAAGTGGGTTTCTGGCTGGAGATGTCAACATTTCACCACTGTAGTCAGTTTTGTCCTTTGGCTTCCATTCTGGCCCTTGTGTGCTGACATCCAAGTTCAAAACTGAAAATAAATAAAATTAAAATTAGGACCAACCCAAGACATTCTACTGCCCAAAGCAAAGGGCAAAAGGCTGGAGTAGTAGGAGTGATACTTGTTTTGTGTGTGCGTGTTTTTTTTTAAAAAGCACTGATTCATTCTATAGCCTTTTTATCCTGTCTCCAGACAAAAGACTGACAGAATGATTGATATTTTAAAAAATGCAGTTTTTACAGCTAGTTTTACAATCTAAATTCCAAAACAACCCGGAAGGAAAACAAGATGAGCAGGGGAGGAAAGAAAGCCCAAATGCCAAGTTAAATGTTAGAAGCACTAATAGAACTACTAGTCTTTCAGTTGGCTGCTCTGCAGGATGTTTTAAGGGCTTTGAAAACTGAGATTGTGCCACAGCTTTGAATTCTAAGAAGCAAATTCTACAACACTTGTGTCAGATTGTCATCCTCTGCTGTACCCCACTGCTTCTGTGATAGCTCCAATGTAGCCAGGCTATGTTAATCATAATCCTGTACCTTCAGGCTGAATCTTGTCCTCTGCTTTTCCCAGTTTTTGTTCTACAGGATAACCAAACTCCTCCATTACTGTAGTTGCTTTCACTAGGCGAGTTTGTGCGCTTTTAGATTTGATGTCCACTCATTCTTTCCCCTTGCGTTCCCAGTGGAAACTGAGGAACAAATGTGTTGTTTGTTTTATTATGGTTGCTGCTATTTTTTTTTTAATAAATTCCTTTGAGGAGCAAGGTTTTTCTTTGTCACCATGCAACATGAAGGAATGGGTTGAGAGCCATGTGCAGCTCACTGGCTCCCAGGCCTCTCCATCAAGAACAAATAAAAGTGAATTAAAAACAGAGTATGGGTCAACTTTTTTTTGTTTGTTTTTGCACAGTTACATCATAATCCCAGGTTTACAAAAGATGGGGCTCAGGTGCATCGATATGGATGTGGTTGCTCAAGTAATATTTGTAACAACAATAATAGAACAACTTGAGGCTGTGTCCTATGTTGGCTTGTGCTGGATACCATAATCTCAGATTGTAGTCTTAACTTCAGGTAGGGTATAGATCTACTTCCTGTTCCTGTCTACAGACTGGTATTTGAGCTTCCATCTTCTCATTTTTCTTGAACTTGGCTCCTCGAGTTTAACTTGGCCTCCTCTCTAGCTCACCTTTGGAGTTCTGTTCCTCCCACTTCCAAAAGAGCAAGGATTTTGTTCATGCTCCAAAGAATTCTGGTTCTCGGACTGTACAGTACGTTGCTCTGAAGATAGCAGAGATAGGACACCTGATGATGTTTCCATGTATACCTCAACTGCATGTTGAAAGCTCACCCCTCAAGGAAAAAGTCTGATCATCCAAACTTGACCTTCAACTTGATAAGAGATGAATTTCACTTTATGTTTGAAACACTTTATGTTTGTTTTATGCTGCCCAATAAGTAAAGCATGGAGACTGGAAGAAGCCTGCAAGGAGAAAAAAAAATCAGAATTTGGTGTATGAATAGTCCTGGGGAGAGTGTGTGTGTCTGTTTATGTCTTTCTGTTCATAGGCAGAAGGTGCTGGGAAGGGGAATAAAAGCAGTAATTTACCAGGGAAGCAAATCAGAAATTGGCAGCTACTGAACAGAGAGATAACTCCCTGCTCAACAGACCAGCTTCCAAATCTATGCTGTCTCTCAAAATATATAGCATGATTGATACAGATTTCCTCCAGCAAGGAGCTTAATATATTTAAAAAACAACTATCACTAGCAAGAAATTTTAAGCAAAAAATATATCCTTATTCACTCTCCCCCCACCCCTTCTGGTCTACCTAAGTGACTGTAAATAACTTTTTTCTCTCTTTTGTCTCTCCTTGTTCCCTCCCCTTCTCTCCAAATGAAGGGTTTTTTCCTTAAAAATGAGAGGGGGGAGGAGAAGAGCCAGGATGGGGAAAGAGGAAGAAAGCACCTTCCTCGTCCTATTGACAAATAGAAAACAGGATGGGAAGGGAGATCTATTTTTAAATCGGATGATGAGCACGTGTGAGGCAGGAATAGAAATGCAACTGCACCAGACAGCTTTCTCAGAGAGCTGTAAATAAAGGTGCACAACCCCCCACTCCTTTCCTTCAGTCCCAATTGCCAATTCAGGCAAAGGAAAGGGATGGGTAAAAATGAGATAGATAGATAGATAGATAGATAGATAGATAGATAGATAGAGAGAGAGAGAGAGAGAGGTTGGGGGAGGATTTAGGGGTCTGGTCAGAATGATTTAAACTGGCTCTTTTGAGATGATATATATCTTATTATTTCCTTGATTTCAAAGTAGGCTAAACCAGCTCTGCTCTCTTTGGGAGGCCTGTTAATAGTGCTGAATGGGAGTCCTGCTTAATTCCCTCCCTCCATCATAAGTGTATATGTGGAGGGCAGGGATAATTCTTCTGAAGCATTCCACATTTTAGATTTGGGACTTCGTGGTTAGCTACATAGTTGTGCAAAAAAAAAAAAAGTCAAATATTATGCAAAATACAGTGGATGCTCATTTTGTTAAAACTGCTCAGCCCTTTTGGTGAATTCATGGCTACATACAGATGGAGGTACTCTTGCTAGGTTGCCTTTCCCTTCTTCACCAGATAGTCTTGATTTACACTAATAACTGTCACTAGTAACTAATAACACTAATAACTTTTTTTAAGGTGTGGCAGCTTATTAAAATGAAAGTGGGCATTTGTGCATTATTGGAATATATCCCCGCCCTCAAAAAAGGGCCATTGAAAATCTTAACGAAGATGGATACAGTCTTAAGATTTTTAACTTTTTCTTTTCTCAGCTGACTAGAGAGAAACTTAAGTTCCGGCAAGGCAAAGTCAAGGGGGGAGAAAGCTAGGAAGGCTAAAGGAAGCAAGGCAGAGTTTGTGTTGTAAAAGGCTTGGATCCAAGAGAGAAATAAGCACCATGGATAGCTCTGGGTGCCCAAGCTGTGCATCAATCCTGCTACATAGGAAGTCCAAATGTTGCTTCATCAACAAATTAAAAAACTGATCACAAAGAAACAGACCCTCTTAGGGTAAAAGCTGGCACATCCTTCCTGTTTGTTTGTCATTGTGTGTGCCATTGCTCCCGCCCTTTCCCTGCCAATCACAGCTCCTTTTGCCAAATGGAACAGAGTCAAGAGTTTATTTACAGCTTCTCTTTGCACCGGTGCCTTTGTACTATAATTGGAATTGCCAAGGGGGTTTTAGTAGGCAAAAGCTCACCCCATCTTTGTTTTGCTATGACTTGCATTCTGCTGGAGCGCAATGGATGTAGCGTGATCATTTTTACAAACACAGCTGTTCGGACTGTGGCTTCAAAGCAGAACAGGTAGTCCCTGAGTGACAGCAGTTTGTTTGAAGTAACAACGGCACTGCAAAAAATGACTTGTGACCATTTTACAAACTTATGGCCGTTGCAGCATCCCCCATTGGGGATTAACTTTTGGATGTTTAACAGCTGGTTCATATTTTATGACGGTTGCAATGTCCAGTGGTCAGGTGACAAGCATTCTGGCAAGCAAAGTCAATTGGGGAAACCAGATTCACTTAATAACCATGTTACAAATTTAACGACAGCAGGGATATTCACTTAACAAATGTGGCAAGAAAAGTTGTAAAATGGGGACAAAACTCACTCAACACATTGCTCACTTAGCAACATAAATTCTGGGCTCAATTGTGGTCCTATGTTGAAGATTATCTTTAGTACATCCATCACAAAAATCTGGTGTTACTTCAACTAATCCCTCCTTCAAAAACCTATGCTTGGAGGGAGCATTTTTTTTAATCCTCAGCTACCTATATTTCCCAAAGCTAATAATTAAAACTTTTAAGTAGGTATGTGTGGGGTAAACACTGCAAGATTTAGCTTTGGCCTTACAAAACACAGGCTAGACCAGAATTCTTTTCATTCTTCTCATTCCAAAGGGATTCTTTGTCCTCGTTTGGTTATGGCTGTCCATATTTCCTGGAGGAATCAAGAAGAAAATGGTGTTTTCTAACTAGTGAGCTGTTTTTTGTTTTGTTTTTTAAGAAAGCTACTGGGATCAGAGGTGGGAATCTTGTGTGCTATGCAGGGATCTGCCAGCGAGCCTCAGTGTTATTAAAAGCTTTATAGGGGTTGATTTGTGCCTTTTGCATCTCTTTGAAATGCAGAGCTGACCAGTCCCATTTCTTCCCTGGCCAATTGACAACCTTAGCTGGAAAAAGAATCCATCCTTACTTTTTTAACCCTTTCCTTCCTCCCCCCTCCCACGTTTTTTTTCCCCCCTGCTCCAAGGATTCAAATCTTTACAACATTTGACTGCCATCTAGTGGAGTCAAGATCTGCTATTCACAGGGAAATTAGAGATGAGAAGTCTCAAAAGAGCACCAAAAGAGTTAGGATGGTGAATCAGGACTGGAAAAACCTAGATTTGAATATGATTTTGGCCATGGAATCTTAGAGGTTGCTGTTCTTCCTTTCCCATGCTAAGATTCTGCAAAGAGAGAAATTCTTCTTCCATACAGGACTCAGTGTCTGATGGAAATATTTCCAAATTTATTAAACGGGGGGGGGGGGGGGGTCTTTCTCTTCTTAGATCCGTTCATATTTGTTTTGTGACATCTTTGGGATTTTCCATAGTAGTTCCTGACTACATCCAATAGCCCCCAAACTCAGAGCTCTGCTGTGTTAATGATCTTCAGCATTTGATATTCAACAACTAGATCAATTTATTTTCGGTTGCTGCAAAGCATGGGGATGGAATGTGCTGCTTGTTCACACCTATGTATCTTTCAACTCCACCTCTGAAGCATGGCTAAAATATTTTGTCTGTTTAGCAAGTAAATGAGTCAGAATCTGTTTAGGAGAAAATTCCTGAATGGGGCTAATGGTGTTTAGAAAATTATTTTAATTGCCTGCCTATATTGTGCTATCATGAAAGACGTTAGAATTTAAGAAGATTTTAAGAAGAATTTAAGAAGCACGGTCAAGATAGTTAAATTCCACCTCACTGCTATTTCCAGGATTCTTCAGGAGAATGGAAATTTAAGTCAGAGGCAGGCAACCTGCTGCCCTCCAGAAGTTCTGGATCAGCTTCTATTAGCTTCAGCTAGTGCCAGAAATAGACATGGTCCAAAGCTTCAGGAGTTTGCCAACTTGTTTGTTTAAAGGAGCAAACTGGGGCAGAACCTGTCCATTTGTGATGTCAAATACCTGAGAATGTTTCGTTATCTGTCATTCTGGTGAGAAAAAAAAACACCGCCCAGATCTAAATCCTACTATTTGGGCTCCTTCAACGGCAGAGCCATGATGAATGTCAAAGTCTTACAAACCCCAGCTGTAATAATTGATAATGGATCTGGGTCTTGCAAAGCTGGGATTTCTGGGGGAACTGAACCGAAGTGCATTGTCCCAACCGTTGTTGGTCGTTTCAGAGAGAGACCAGATAAAATTTATATTGGGGGCAGAGCCCTGTTCAAGAAAGGGGCCTTGCTGAGTTATCCTGTGGAACGTGGGATTATTTCCTGTTGGGATGATATGGAGAAGCTGCTGAGATATATCTACAGATATGAACTTGAAGTGAAGCCCAGTACAAGGCCTGCGTTTCTTTCAGAGCCCCCCAGGAATCCATTGAAGAATCGGGAAAAAACCACAGAGCTGATGTTTGAAAGCTTTAAAGTTCCAGCTTTGTACCTTGCGATCCAAGCTACTCTAGCTTTGTACACTTCGGCTCGTACCACTGGTTTGGTGCTGGACAGCGGAGATGGAGTAACCCATGCTGTCCCAATTTATGACGGATACTGCTTACCTCATGGGGTGTCCAGGCTCCCTCTGGCAGGAAGGGACGTGTCAAACTACTTGGCCAATCTCCTGTTGGAGAACAAACCTGGTTTAGTGGCCCGAGCCAAGAAAGCCACGCTGAGGCTCATCAAAGAGAATTGTTGCTACGTGGCTTTGGATCCCAAACAAGCTCAGAAGAAAGTGGAAGAGATTATGAAGCTGCCCGATGGGAATACCCTCAAAATCCAACTGGATCTCTGCCAAGCGCCAGAAATTCTTTTCACGCCCAAGACCATCAGTGTTGAGGCACCAGGCATCCATACCATGATCACCAGGAGTATCCGGAAATGCGACCAGGACATTTGGGCTCCTTTATATGGGAACGTGGTCCTGTCAGGAGGGTCATCTCTTTTCCAGGGCTTAGATGAAAGAATCTTTAAAGAGATCGAGCATCAAGTCCCAAACGGGGTTCCCATACGGATCATCACGCCCCCAGAAAGGTCCTGCGCAGCTTGGGTGGGCGCCTCAATTATTAGTAACTTGGTATCTTTTCAACCGATGTGGTTTACGCGGGAGGACTACAAAGAATTTGGGGTGGCTGGGATTCACCGGAAGTGTTTTTAGGAAGGCCGGCATGTCAAATTCTGCTGACGAAAACGTAGGAAAAGTGTGTTTAATGGAACCGAAAGCAATTTTTTTAAAAAGCTGATTTGGGAGACCGTTACAATGATTAAAAAGTGCACGGAGGACAGTCAGTTGAGCAACTTGTCTCTTGGTTTTGAACAAGGTCTTCCTGTTGGGATTATTTACATCTGCTATAGCCTTGTGGGAGAAGAGGGGTAGCTTTCATTTATTATTTGAGAAAGGGGTCCAGAATGTGAGTTTTTTTTTTTCAGGCTTCTTCCAGCTTTTGTTTTTTATTCCTACCAAGAGGAAAGTGAAAATTCACAAGAAAGGAAAGGAGAAGAGCAATTTAATGTTTTCTTAACCCTGATGTCTTAAAAAACGGTTTTTTTCTTTTTCAATCTTCCAAGTGGAGGATTTTACAGTTTGAAGGGCTGGTAAAGTTATATTACAGGCACTGCAGTTAAATTTCTCTGGCGCGTTTTCTAAGGATGCTTGAGCCTACATTTTAACAAATCTTGGTCTGGTGTTGCTGAAAAGCTTGGGAAAGAAGCCCATTTTTTTTGTAGATGCACACCTGTATTGTTCAGGTTTGCACACAGACAAGCCAGCCACGCTACAACCTAGCACTGATGTTCTCCTCATGGAATAAACCATGTTGTGCATTTATAAACATGGCTTGTTCAAGCCAGTCCCTAAACTAACCATGAAGGTCGACGCCACACACTAAGCTCAAGTGGGCTTGGTTAGTTAGTTGGTTAGTTAGTTGGTTAGAGGTGGTGTGTAGAATCAAGATATTCAATATTAACTCTTTAACAATGGCATTCACACAACATACTAGTTTTGGTCAAAACTGAATCTGAGTCTTTTTTTAAAATAGTTTAACATGATGTAAATATAAATCTGGGTTAGTTTGACACTTAGTGTCTAAAATAAGTAGAAAGTAGGCTTGATTTTCATGCCTGGGATAAGCGTCTTGTGTGAATGCAGCCTCGTTGTATTGAAGGGAAGCCAGCTTCAGAGTTGGACCTGTGAGACCATAACTCGGGGATACCTAGCCAGCATGGGAGGTGTAGTCCCCGCTCCTCTGGAAGGCCCTGTTCGAAAAGAAAGCCTGTCAGGAATCTTCTACCCGCTTTTCAGGACTCCATTTCTTTGCGTTTCCCTGAGGTAACAGCAAGGGGTCATGGGAAATGTATTTCCTGCGGGCGGCGAAAAGGCCGCTTCGGGCCGAACGCTCGACGGTCGCCTACAAATCCCAGGATGTCTTGAGCGAAACGACGGCGGTTAAACGGATTATGCATGGTGCGGTGTACAACAGCTGCTCCGCGGCCGTTAGGGCGGCGCTGTTTCCCCGCCTTTAGGCCTTTTCCTTTTATGGAGCGCCGGAAACGGCTTCCATCATACTCTAGAGAGAAGCGAGTATGGGAATTATCTCCCATAATCCCGTTTCTCCTCAGACCAGGCTGTGGGATAAAACAAACACACACACAAAAAACCCGCAACCTTATCTCACGGAACTATAACCAACGAAACGTGAGGAGGTTGGACGGCCGTTCTGCCCCTTCCCCTCTATGGTTTGGGGGCAACCCCGAAGAGCGGAAGTGAAAAGGACGGCGGAAGGGCCCAACACGTCGCCGGGCCCCGCCTCTTCCGCTCTGCGCGGCCGCCATTTTGTTTGTGAGGGAGAAGGAGGAAGCCGCTGTCGTCGCCGGGAGGAGCAGTCCTGTCTTTCCCCGCCGCCGTCGGGAGCGTCGCCGCGGGCCCTTCGCCGGCCCCCACCCCTCCCCAGCCCCTACTCTCTCTACCTCTTGCCGGGGGGGAGCGCCCCGCCAGCCAGCCATGCCCTCTTCGCCGCTCCGGGTGGCTGTGGTTTGCTCGAGTAACCAAAACCGCAGCATGGAGGCCCACAATATCCTCAGGTAACGCCACGCCCGCCACCTTTCCACAACTACACGGGCCTCTTCCCCTCCAGGAAAAGGGGTGCGGGGTTGAATCGGGCAGGGAGAGACCCTGGTCGTCGTCCCCGGCTTCTCCATAAAACATGACGCCGTTTAAAACACTGGGGCGAGGGAGTCCTTCTCCCTTCGGTCGCCAGGAAGAGGAATTTCTCTATTTTATTTTTATATTTTTATTTAAAAAGAGCAGCCAGCAATGCGGGGTGTTAATCCCAAATATCTGCAGCCTCCCCCGGCCTGGTACCCTAAGAACGTGTTTTTTTATTATTTATTAGAATTATATGTAATATAATTATTAATTATATATGGAATATTCCAATAAATAAATGTGCTTATTAGAATTCTAATATATTTGTAGAATATATTTATATTAGAATATATTCTAATAAATATAAGTAGTCTAATTATTAGAATTCTAATCAATTATATTAGAATTATATAGCTCCTATTGCTTTAGGAGCTAAGGGGTGGTGTACATAGATTCCCCCTCCTCCTATTTGCCCCACAACAACACTACTATCAGGTAGCCAAGCTGGAAGAGGCCCTGCCCTGAAGTCATCCATTAGGTATGTATTGGGGCTGCGGTTTCTTATCATGCTTAGCTGCCTCTGGATAAATTAAGATTTTTTTTTTAATGCACTCACTCAACAAACATTTTGCCCCTTGGTACATCTCAGATGCTTCTGGTTCAAATTTTAATTCTCCCCCATTTCCTCTTTGGCCTTTGGATTAAGGAACTGCCCTAATTCAAAGACCAAACAAGGAAGCGGGGATAAAATCAAGGCAAATTCAACTCAACGGTTTTAACTCCCTAGTCAAGACTCTGGATTGATAATCCGTTCAGGGGCTGAAACACCCCCACACACACACCTCTTTACTATCTTAAATGCTGCTACTTGGATTGGACGAAGGTAAGAGTCCCTGGATTTGAATTGATATTGGGGTGGTTACACAGGCACATCCATGTGTAGATATTAATCCCCCCCCCCCCCCCCCCCAAGGTGTTTCTGATTTCCTGCCTTGCATTTCCTAGTGGCTTCTCCTCCAAATAATAACCTGATTGACTCTGCTTTGGTTTCTGGGATCAGCCACAAAAGTCTAGACACCACAACGTCTTTTATCCCTGTGTTGCCTGGAATTCTGCACTTCTATATCTGTTGTTACATCTCCCATCTTCCCCAGTCCATGCTGGCTAGAATAGTGTTAACAGTCCAGAATGAGAACTCTTCTAGACACTGAGAGATGGTGGGAGAAGAAAATTATAGCTTGCGGTCAGTTTGTATTTGCTTTCAGGAAGAACTTTGCTAGAGAGTTATGTTTTCCCTTATTCTATTAGAGGCTTATTTTATTAGAGGCCTCTTTTAAAAAGAAACCACTTCCTGACATGTAATGGCTGTTCAGTTTTGGGGTGGAGCTTCCTCTAGCATGACATAACGATTATGGCAATTTTATCTTGTCCTCCTTTAAGTACATTAGAGGAGAGAGACAGATTTTAAAACTATTTTCAACTGTTTATGTTTAGGAAGTAGAGTGGTACATTTATTGTTTAAAATCTTGCCAGGTTTCTTTCAGTTTTCCCGGCCCCCAGCTCTACCATGTACCAATTTAAAGGAAAAGGCACTCGTTGCAATTTAAATACCACTTCCTTCTGTGGAATTTGTAGTTCTTTCCTTTTCAGATTCGTATCTAGGCCCAGCATATTCTCTGTTCTCAGCCCCTCCCTTCTGCCAGAGTTACTCAATAATGTATAACATTTTGTTTGCTTTAATGTTGTTCAGAAGACTTCCTGTGCATCACTTCCTTTACAAGAAAGCTTGCAATATATGCTAACCACAATTTAAACCGAGTCACCGAGAAGAGGTGGGGGTGGCGAGCACTTCAGACTCTGAAATTCCAAACCATTCAATTTTATCTTTTGGTTAAAAAAATCCCTAATTCAGTAAAGACTGTAGAGTCCTTGATGCTGTCTGAGCTTGGTTGTTTACTTGGATATTTGGATGTTACCTGCCCTCAACTAGGTAACCATGAAATATTTGCACGCAAACAGCCAAGCTCAGCACCATGGGCTCTGCAGTTCAACCCTGAGCTACAAATAATTCTCTTCTGTTGACATCAGTAAGGACTGGGCATGTGAATGCAATGCTGGGTTTAGTTGGAAGAGATAAAATGGAGGGTGGGAGGAATGGAAAGGAATATAAATAGTCCTCAACTTACAACAGTCCTTTTAGTGACCAAAGTCACAATGGCACTGAATAAGTGACTTATGACCATTTTTCATGCTTATGACCGTTGCAGCAGCTCCATGGTCAGGCGATTAAAATTCAGGCGCTTGGCAATCATATTTATGATGGTTGCCATGTCCCTCGATCAAGTGGTCCCCTTTTTCGACCTCCTGACAAGCAAAGGCAGTAGGGAAGCCACATTCGCTTAACAACTAACTTGACTGCAGTGATTCACTTAACAACGGTGGCAAGAAAGGTTGTAAAATGGAGCAAGACTCAGCAAATGTCTCACTTAGCAACAGAAATTTGGGGCTCAGCTATGGTCCTTAGTTGAGAACTACCTGTAATTTGGAGAAGGGCATAGCTGACTAGAAAGCTAAACACATTTGCTTAAGAAATGGCAATCACAGTCTATCCAGAGCCAGCTTCTAAGTTAGGACAGTGGGAGGAAGACTCATAGGTGATGATTTACAGACCATTTAGCCTTTTCTGTTTTAGGAAAGATGTGTCTGAGCTTCTCAAAGCCGGATTTTTTTTACCAGAGAGATTGTTTTGGCAGTTTCATGAGTTCTAGGTGTAAAGCTTCGCATTTCTCCTATGGGAATCACTTGAAACAACCATGTGATTTGGTCAGCGTTACCTAATTTTGGAACTGGTTTGTTGAGTATTTGGGTGCCAGCCTAGGAGAGCCTTTGAATCCAGGATCTTCTAGCCTGATTCTTGCTCTAGTTTTGTTTTGTTTCATCAAGAGACTCTTCCTTTTTTTCCTTTGCAAATGCAGCATTACAATCAGCAAAATCCGTTCCCAAATGCAATGTTCTGTTAGAACTTCTAGTATACACATAAGGCTCCTGGGGGCTGATTTGTCACCACAAATTTACAGTGAGGCTGCCAGTAAAATAGCTATAGATGATATAATGTGCAATTATACTTTTGAAGAAATGCCAGCAGAAACCAATCACGTGGAATGTATGCATGTGTGTCAGACTTCCCAGCCAACGCTAGTAAGGAAGTAGCTCCCACGAAGGAATGGCTGAGGATTTTTTCTCCTGAAGTCATCTATTGCTATTATTCTCATATTTGCTTCATTAAATTGCTTTGATATGTGATCATAACCGAGTAATGTGCAGTGGATTGAGGGAAATAAGAAGGAGAGGTTAGGAAACCTACAATTCAGAGGCCAAGTCTACCAGCTCTGGGACTTTTTAAGACCTGTTGTGTGGGGAAACGTGTTTATTTTTAATATACATCTTTGGGCTGATCCAGAAGAAATGATTGACTGCTTAACATGGAAACATTCAATGAAGGAATACCATTAGCCCCTTTCAAATGTTTCCCTTTCCAGGTGTGTTGGACTACAGTCTTCATCGCTCCCTGCCGGGAGAATTAAAATCCCAACACACCTGAAGGGGAAGCTGCCATGTTGGAGAAAGCTGATCTAACACACTGGCTTAATGTTAGGTATGGTTAAATAATCCGAAACGGCAGAACAACTGCTTCTGAATAGTGACCCTATATTTTGGTGGGCGGATGGGCAGAAACAGGAGTGGTGCAGTGGCGTAGAGGTGGAGCTCTCACCTCACAATCAGGAGGCTGTGAGTTCGATCCTAGGTAGAGGCAGATATTTCTCTCTCTGGGCACACTGCTGAACAAAAACTCTGCATTGGCAACAGGAAGGGCATCCGGCCAGTCAAACTCTGCTAGCTCCATTCAGTTGCCTAGACTCCACCCCGCAAGGGATTATGGGATAGTTAAACAAAGATGATGATGATGAGCAGAAACTTAAGTTTACTTTTCGTAAAGCTCTTCTACAGAATCCCTGCCTCTGATTGACCCTCCTTTCTTCTAGTGCCACGAGCCCAAATTCAGCAGGACTCTGTGCTTCAGAGACAAGTTGCCAATTCCTCTAGAAATCCCTCTCCCTTCGCTTAGATTTGATCCTGGCCCCGTTGTGGGTAGATCATTGCATGTCCTAGCCCCAGTCTGAAGTGCTTGCTGGGTTTTGATGCACACATCAGCCTTTTAGTTCTCCTGCAAGTCCTTTTGGAACGACAAACCAAGAGAAATTAGAAACGGAAGATAATGAGACTTCCCTCCGATGCTTGTATGAAAGTCCAAGGGGTGGGATGAGATTCCTGGTTGTTATTCTCTGTAACGAGCCTCTATCCCATCCTGCCTTGAGAAAAGCGGCTTAGCTGATTCATCAAGATATTTCAGGATTGGCCCTTCCTTAGCTGCAGGGCTGATGATTGGTCGCCTCTAATGGTTTCCACCATTAAAGGCAGCCATTCGCTCTGTTTCTGGGCGAGGTCTTAAATTGAAACTGGTTTCGGTGACTGCTTGGCTCAAGAGAAAGCAGATTGTCCCTGCCTGCTTGTTAATCATTATTATCTGACAACTCCTTGCCCAGTGAATTCCCTTGTCGGGAAGTTGGCTTCTTGGCATTATTTAAGAGCAGTTAAATCCAAGTTTTGCATCTCGAGCGTCTCCGTCGGTCCTTGCAAACGTTTTAACAATATTGCTAACAATTCAACAGCTCATACAAAGACCCATCTGCCTCACTTCTGACCTAATGAACAAAACAGAAAATAGATCAGTCCTCGGACTTACGGCTGCAGTTGAGGCTAAACTTTCGGTTGCTAAGTGAGACATTCGTGAAGTGCGTTTTGCCCCACTCGGTGACCTTCCTTGCCCCAGTTGCTAAGTGAATCTGGCCTCCTTATTGACTTTGCTTGTTGGAAAGTCACAAAAGGGGATCACATCACACACACACACACACAGGACAGGGCAACCGCCATAAATATGATTCACTTGCCAAGTGTCTGAATTTTGATCACCTGAGCATCGAGATGCTGCAATGGTCATAAGTGTGAAAAATGGTCATGTCACTTTTTTTCAGTGCTGTGGTAAGTTCAGACGGTCACTAAATGAACAGTTGTAAGTCGAGGACTATCTGTATATCTCTTACCTCACAAAAGTGGTTTTTACTTGCCCCAAAACCAGTGTTGTGTTCTTGACTGTCTTGAGAGAAAACTCCCTTTCGTAATTTTTTTAAATGTTGTTTTTCAAGTTTGAGAACATTCGGTGACTTGCTCAGGAAATACCAATTTTCCTTTTTTTTTTTTAAATCCCGGTGTTCTTTAAATGCTGCTTTCTGATCCAGATGGCACAATTCGTTTTGAGAGCAGTAATACTTTCAGTATATTAGCAGAGAATTGGGAAAAAAGGTTCCTTAACAAATTCTGAAATTATACCCTTTTCTTCAAATTCTACGTGTGTGTGTGTGTGTGTGTGTGTGTGAGAGAGAGAGAGAGAGAGAGAATAAATCTCTATTTCTTTGGTGACGTCATGGATGTTGAACTGATAAGCCCAAACTACTTCAGTCACCCCAATGGAGACTTTTTATTACGCATTGGGGAGGATTGTCTTTATCGAAGCAAGCTTTGAAACACTCAAATATAAGCAAATGTATACATACTTGCATTGAAAATGACCAATACAGGTAGTCCTTGACTTACAACAGTTCATTTAGTGACCATTTGAAGTTTCAGCGGCTCTGAAAAAAAGTGACTTATGACCATTTTCCACACTTCTGACCGTTGAAGTGTCCTCATGGTCACGTGATCAAAATTCAGAGGCTTGGCAACTGACTCATATTTACAACTGTTGCAGCGCCCCAGGGTCATATGACCCCCTTTTGCGACCTGATTGGAAAAGTCAATGGGGAAGCCAGATTTCACTTAGCGACCGTGTTACTAAACAACTGCAACGATTCGCTGAACAATTGTGGCAAGAAAGGTCGTAAAATGGGACCAAACTAAGTTAAGAAATGTCTCACTTGGCGACATAAATTCTGGGCTCAATTGGTGTCGTAAGTGAAAGACAACCTGTAACACGTGTTTATGACCAGATGACACTCGTGTAACTCAGTGGGCTGTGCAGCCATGTTGAGCTTTAAATTGTTCAGTTTCTGGCATGAGCCTGATAAAACAGCTTAAACACTTGAAATATACAATTACTAAAGAGACTCTGGAAGCTGCTGAGGCTGGATTTCAAATGCCCAGACCCTTTGAATTTTGAAACTAAACATGCCTTACTCACCAGGTTGTATTTTCGCAGAGAAATAAAAGTATTGAGTTATTCTGGTTATTCACACATCACAGGTTTTAGGGAAGATAATGCTATTTTTTAACTGCAATCTACAGGAAAAGGATACCACATTTTCAATAAAAGCAGGTTTGAAATTTGCATGTGTGGTTTTTTTTTTCCCTAGCTAAATTTACAACGGATTCTTGCTTTACTATTGCAGGGATCAGGACTTGAGGCATGGCAGATGTCCTCAAAACTGTTTACTAGGGAGCGTAGCTAATGGTAAGGAATTTGTAGTCCAGTAGCATCTGAATCTCTGCAGATTCCTTCCTTCTGCTTTACCGACTGAACAAGCAACATTCCAAGCAATGCCCACTACATATTAATGAGTAATACGGTAATTTGGGGGAAGAATAATAACAAATGCTGACTTTTTAGTAGCTCTAGCCAAACTACTTCATCTAGCCCATGTATTGATTGCAAAATGCCTAGGTTTGGAATATAGGAAGGTGGGAATTCTGAGTTTTGCTCCAGTGCAGAATTCTTTGAGGGGTGGGTGTATAAATTTGCACGATGCAATATTGTGGTCTAGCCAGTGCTTGCTTATGATTGCTTGTGTTTATTATCCTTGAATCCTGCTTTTTTTTCCTCCAAGCTCTGCAGTGGGAATATAACTGCTCCCTTTTTTTCCTTCAAAATATCATCCATGACGTTGGCTGGATTGAGAGAGTTGATGTCACAGGGAAGCCAAAACGGAGCTTTAAGGGTACATTGTCGATTTGAAGGAAGTGACAGTGTCGTGGTTAATAGTTTGACCTGTCCAGCCAGTGTGGATTTGTCAAAGTTATCATGACTCATTAAGTTGAACCACATGACTTACTTGTCAGAAATCATGCCTTATTAAGCAATTCATGTTTAAAGAGGCCAGTGATCTAGTGGAAAGCCTCACATCTACCAGGGGGATCATGAGCCTGGATTGTGTCTGCTTCTTCAATCCCACTTTGACTTCCAGCTGTTAAATTCAAGTGATGGGTCTACAGGTTGTCCTTGACTTCTGGCCACAATTGAAGCAAGACAACAGTTAAGTGAGAATTGCCCCATTTTGCGACCTTCCTTGCCGTCGCTGGTAAGGGAACCATCACAGTTATTAAATTAGTAACATGGGCTCTTAAGTGAATCTGGCTTCCCCGCTGACTTTGTGTGCCAGAAGGTCGCAAAAGGGGAATCACGTGATCCCCAAGAACACTGCATCCGTCATAAATATGAGGCAGCTGCCGAGCGCCTGGATTTGGTCACATGATCACAGGGATGCTTCAAATAGTCGTGTGAAGAAAGGTCCTGAATCAAACTTTTTTTAGTGCCACTGTAACTTTGAACAATCATTAAATGAAAGGTTGTAAGTCGAGGACTACCTGTATTATAGATTAAATATGATTGTTTATTAATTGTGAATTGCCAGTTCTCTGCTCTATAGATGTCCCAGCAGCTTATCCTCCAAGCCATCCGCCCCAAACTGGAAGAGATTTTGAATTTTACAGGCCTGTACCAAGTTCTCCATCGTTGGCACTGATCTCTTTCATTTCTTGCCTGTTGAGAGTTTTGAATTCCTTGTTCCCATCAGTGTGATTTTGGGGGGGCTGTGTTCCCCCACCCACCCCCAGCTTTTCAACATGCCAAGAAGAAGCAGCTGTCTTTCCCTGCTGTAGACATGGAACTCAAAAACACAAAGAACTAACCTCTTCTTAGGAGGCTAGTAAGAAAATTAAAGAGGTCCCCTCAACCAAAAAGCTGAATGCTGTTTTTCAAAGATGCCCTGCCAATATGTCTCGGTGAAAAAAACAAACCCCAAAGGAGAGTTACCTGCTTGGTTCCTCTTTTACATGATGTCAGGGCTCAGCTTCATAAACCGATTCTGTCTATCTTATTCAGGGACCTTGGCGTAAGCATCATATAACCCACACTTGATTGTAGATGCCAATTGTTCTCCACCAGCAGCAAATGTTTTGATTCGTGTTAAGATTGCGGTTAAGAATTAACCAGGGTTGGTGCGGTAGCTAAGATGCGGCAACTAGACTCCTGCCTCAAGCCAGCTTTCTCCACCATGGAGCCCTTGAGGTGTGTCAGGACTAGAGCGCTCAGAATTCAGCGTTGATTTGACATTGTCAAATGTAGGATGCTTGTGTTGCCTGATAACCTTGAAATGACTTGGTTGAGTAGACGGTCTACAGATCACCTTCTCTGAGATCTGCAAAAGCAGGTTCCCCGTTTGCCCCGTTTCATGGGTGGGTGGGTGGGGGGAACCTCCTGTTGTTTCTTCCCACAAGCGCTCTTTGCTGTGTCAGAGCTGTGAACCATGGGTTCTCCTGGTATCCACTGCAGGAGGAAGCCCTCTTCTCGCTCGTGACTGCTTCTCACTTAACGCGCCCCAGACGAAGCACAATTGGACAAGTTTAAAAGTACAGGGTATTTCGGTTGTCGAACCAGATGTCCATCTGGAGCCTGACTCACTTCCTAAAATTAGCCCTGTCATTTGCATTTGGAATGAGACAAAATGTTCTCGCTGGAATTCTCAGTTGATGGAGCAAAAGCGCATTGTGTTAGTTTGGAGTGTGTGTGTGTGTGTGTGTAAGAAAGACAAATGGTGGAGCTTCTGATGAGAGCTGGTTTCTGCTGCTGATCCTTGCTTTTGAGTAAAAAAAACCATGTCCCTCATGAAACAACCATTTTAACAAGAAATGCTTAATGTCCCCCATGCTTCAAACAGGAGTCAAAATGAATGGTTCAAACTTCTAAAAATACTATTTGGCATTCAGGCATAGAAATGGGTTTCTTTCTCGGCGGTTTTTAAGATTTTAATTTATCCCTGTGTCAGGGGGATAGCCAAAAGAAATGGGCCTCTGCTCTGAATGTTTTTTTTTTTAACATGCTGCAGTGTATAATGTGAAAAGTTTCAGGGCAGCAAATACATTTGTTTATTTATAAATTTTATATGGCCATCCATTCACTCTCAATGACTCTGGGCGGCTTACAAATTTAATAAATGCAGAAAAATAAAAATAAAAGTCTCAGTCTTGGACCTAGAGGAAAAATCCCAACAGCCCAAAGGACCGATGAACCAACTGCATACTGTTCCCCCTAAGCCTGGCTTGGCTTCACATATTGGGTGAACCCATTCAGGATTCTGAAACTAGTTTATGCTTGTGTGACCCCAAGCAAATTGTTTTTTCTTCTGTTGAACAGTTGCAATCATCAAACTGTGCCTTTGTGTAATGCACAAACCAGTGTCATTTAACACCCACACATACTGTGTTGTCCTCCAGGATTTGAAAATGCCATCTTAGGGAGAAGTACCTGGGCAGTGCCTTGAATTAAATTATTCTTGTGAATGGAGTATTAAATTAGACACTCCCTTGTATTGGCTACAGCGTAATTTTCACTAAGAGCTGTCTTTGGGGATTCACCTCTAAATGATTTGGGCATCTCTGCTTGGGACTGATTATCCCCACTTTGCAGTAAATGAAAATGGGGTCCCTTTTTTCCCTGAGCAATTTCTAGCCCCCCCCCCCCCCCCAAAAAAAAAAAAAAAAGCAGGTAAAAATTATTTGAGGAAATAGTGCAATTGATCTGATGCCTCTTCTCAGGCCTTTTTGATAGATGTGAAAGAGACAATCAGCAGTACAGCCTTTAGGGGAAGCTAAGGAGATAGAAGATAGAAATAAGATAGAAATCAGAAACGTTGACTTACTCCTTATTCACTCCTAGGGGGACTTCTACATGTGTCACTGGGCAAATACTCTCTATTAATCAAAATGCAACTTTTGGAGCAAATATCTCTTATTTGAAGACAAGGGCCCTGTCTTGAGACTTAGGAGATGAAAGGAAAACCAGACAGGCAAAAGGTGTGTTATTTACACATCGATTGGGTGAGGTTAATTTCTGTAGTGCTGATGCTCCTTCCCTAATTTTGTGGCCTCCAGATGCCTTGCAATGCAAATTTCTAGCTGATGTGGCCAAAGGAGAAAACAAAGTCTTGGTTCTTGAAGTTTGGGTGCAATTTACATATCCTTCCATTGAATGAGTTTTTTTGTTTTTTGTTTGCAAGCTCAGCCTTCCCTCATTGGGATCTTGCTCAGGTGCCCCAGGCAGTGTCAGTGTGGCCCAGCACAAGGCATGCTGGTGGTGTCCCCTATGGTTTCTTTCCTCTTCCTTCCCTGTTTCTTTCCCTCTTTCCCTTCCAACCTAAGATAATGAAAGAAGCCTAGTGAGAATCTTATAATCTCACAATAGAGATTAATTCCATTAATCTCAGCAAACTTTGATAGGATCTAAGCTGTTGCTGTGGACAGAGTTGGTTAGTTAGGGTTGGTAAACTAACTCTGATTGTCCACAGCAGCAGCATAGTCTGGCATAGTCCTGGCATAGTCCAGGTAGACCCACTGAGATTAATTAAATTAATTTCTATTATGTGCTATTTTATTCACCTTTGTTTTGCTGCTTGTGTTGTGTAGGATGGAAGGCTGAGTATGGCTCAGTGACTTTCAAAGCAAACTTCAAAGAAGAGACTAAATCCACTTGTTTATTTTTTTATTTTTAATAAAAAATTAGCTATGGGATTTGTATTTATTTATAGTTCAGATTTTTACAGCTGTACCAGTACTTATTTTGTTGTGGAATGTAAAAATCTTAGCAAGCAGGACGCAGAGCTCTATTTATAGAAGGTGCTTGCAACCTGCGTGCTAAATTTATCCAGAGAATGGAACCATGATGACTTGGGGCTGTAAACCACAAACTAGCTAGTTCGTTTTTCCTTTCTTGTATTATATGAACGCAGATGGTTGGCTTAATTGAATAATTGAGCTATGAGTATGTGGGTCTTGTGGATGGGAAAGCAATTTTGGAGCCAAGTTGGCTTTGAACGGTTGATACCTTGGTACTTCTAAGGTGAGTATGTTACTCAGTTCAGACACCTTCAAACATCCTTCCGTTACATGGATAGTTAAAGGATTTTTATACTTGGGCTGCAAAACTCAAACAGTCACTAAGTGGCAGCAAAGAGCTACACCTAACTCTTTTCCGCCACCTAGGGTTTGTTTCAAGCAATGCAGTCCAAATAAGGCTAGAAGGCACCCAGTTAGGAAAAAGTTTATTCCTGCCTTGAGCAGAGAGTTAGAGTCGCTTGACTAAAATGTGCCATTCCGTTGCTGAAAGCCCAGCTGCTGATGGTTAATTAGGCTTAAAAATTGTCCAACTTTTTAAGTGAAGGGAGGCAAAACCCACTAAATGAATACATTTGACTAGAGGCAGCTATTAATCAACATATGAACATGGGCAGAGATTTGCTACTTGGGTGAACAGGAACATATAGGCTTTGTTTAAATTAGAGGTTGCTTTACAGAGTGAAGAGAAAAATACTTCTCTTGGACAAATCACATTTCTTTGGTCTTTTCTCAGGAGTCATAACAACCGAGGAGCTCCTGAGCGAACCAAGACTGGGGGTGGCTTTATAAATTTAATTAGAGAACACAAGGACAAAGCAAAAAACCATCAAATCTTAACTGTGAGCCAAGAGACAGTCTAGTAAACTAGCTGGCTTCCCCAATGTTAAGCACGATAGATACACCACTGCGTTTACACACTCAGCCATGATTTTTTTAAACTCTCATTTGTTAAAGAAGCCATGATGTCAGGCTTAAACCCCTCGTATGGCTGCAAATCGCACCAAGCCACATTGTGGTTTCAGCTAATCAGCGTCTGTACAGTAATACAGGATTATCTGTACATTTGGAGCTCAGGTGTCTTATTTGAAGCTGGTAGCTGACATTGAGAGCAGAGGAGGGGACTTGGGAGGGGTGGAAGGGTAAATTTGAAAGCCTTTTTTTTGGGGGGGGAGGGCAGTCTCTTTGATGCCAGGAACAGTAGGCCAAGCGCTTGTAAGAACTGCGTGCACTTCATTTATAGGCAAGAAGAGTTGAAAATTGCTTTCCTGTGTATACAACCGGCCCTGAGGCCTGGCTGTGCTTTATCCTTGCCATTGGAAATGGCCTCCTAATTTGTGTTGAAAGCTCGCCAGCGAGCGACACTCTTTGGTTAGTGTTTACGCAACCAATTGCTTTTTTGAGTCCCGCTGAGCTTCATTAATGCCATTCCAAAGAGCCGGCCTCCTTGTGGGGAGCAGTCAGTGCCTTAGGAAATGACAAAGCCGGCCATAAACAAAGGAAGAACGCGCTCCTCCTTTACGCTCGCCTGCCCAATGACTTCACCGATTTGCCGGCTGATTCTCCTAACACCGATTTGCCGGCTGATGCTCCTAACAGTTCCTTTTTGATTCCGTCCCTTTTCCTGTCATTCTGAATAGAGGCAAGCAAGGGAATGAAATGAACGAAAAGCTGTTTGGAAGCTGAACAAACGAGAGAATACATCGGCCCTGGTGCTGCAGCTGAACCTTTGAGGCTACGGGTTTGCGCTGTTCTTCGACCAAACCTGGCTAATTTTTTTTACCTCTGGCCCGGTTGCTTCATCTCATCGAGCCCGACTTTCCTCCTTAAAAATACTTTTAATCATGTTTGCCACTCGGTCTTTGTAGGATGGCACTGTCTTTGCTTTCAACTGCATACAGCCTGTACGCTTGACTTGCTTTCTAAAATTGTCTTCCTTTAAAAGGCCTTTTCAACATCCCTCACTGTTTGCCGAGTTTGCAGTTGACGTCTCTTTCCCCCTCCTGAAATCGCTCTGGTTAAAAAGATTAGCCAAGGTCCTAGGAGGAACTAACCGAGATCTTGACTTTCGGTCCTTTTTATTTTATCTTGTTGCAACCTTAAGTAGTATCTGACAGTCGTTCTCAAAGTCCCCCTTAATGTAAGGTTAAAATGTGAGTAGATGCCGTTGGGATGATACAACAGCAACCCGGAAGTTGTAGAATTTGGGCCCATGAATTGTCAAATTTTGCCTCTGCATCCCAACTAACGGAGCTTCCCCCCCCCCCCCCTTCCCCTTTCTCTTTTTCAGCAAACGTGGTTTCAGCGTCCGATCGTTTGGTACCGGGACTCACGTCAAGCTGCCAGGACCTGCCCCAGACAAGCCCAACGTTTACGATTTCAAAACAACATACGATCAGATGTACAGTGACCTGCTTAGGAAAGACAAAGAACTGTATCCCTGCGGAAGGGCCTTTCAAAACCCCGCTCTCTGCTCTTTTCCGAGGTGTCTTTGTGCTCCTTTGCATAAGGAACAACTGGCTACTTGACTCTGGCTAAGTCTTGGTGTTTCCAGGCCTCAACAGCAGGTGCTTCACACTGTAGAAAGGGCTCCTAGCCACACCCCTTAACGGCCCCTTAGCGGTTGTGCGACAGGTTGGTTAGAGCAAGGGGACACCGGCATCTCTCTTGGGGTGCAATTGCCTTTCTGTGCCGGCGACACTAGGAGGAGCCCCTCGGTTTCTGGAAGTGGAGGGCGTATCAGTTGTAGTAATACATTGGGAGACACAGCCTTGGTTAAGAACATCCTTCCTTCCACAGTCCCATATGTTCCACAGTCCCATATCTTCCACAGTTAAGATTTGGGCTCATGGTTAGTGCAGCTCCCCATTCGCCTACCTCTGGCCAATTGTCCTTTCTTCTGCCCTGGGGAGTATTTCCATCAAGTCGCCAAGGGTGAGGCTGTAGCTTCCTGGTTTCCCCACCTAAAATCCTGGGCTCCCATTTCAGTTTCTCCATATAGGGCTGGGGTAGATTTTTGCCCGATCTCCAGGTGAGCTCTTCTGTCTCTTGAGCCTACTGGGACTCAAAATGTTCTTCACCCTCTCTCCTCTAATCCTCTTCTAGTGAATGACTTTGCTGTAGAGTAGAGACAGGATAACTGCCCTCCAGTTTCTTTCTCTCTCCACACACCCCCTCTCCACCTCTCGGGTCCTTCAAAAGAACCTGGAGAGAGGTGGAATTCCCATTTGATGCAGGGCACTGGGGAAGGCCCCTTCCCTGAGCCAAGAGATGAATTGAGACAGTAGTTCCCCTGAGATAAGTCTTGCTGGATTCAGGGCTGGGATTTACCTTGGAGCTTGACCTGGGGCAAAGCTTGTGCTTTGCTGCAGGCTCTCCTAGGATGCCAAATCTTTCAGTCAAGGAAGCAGGTGATCTGGAAGGAAGATCTTGGGTCCATCCTTCTGGAACAGCTGGAGTGTGGTTGCCCTTCTTCAGCTCTTGCCCCTCAGTGCGGACATCTTGCATCCTAGTATCCAGCTTGGCCTTCTTTCGAGAGTCTTTTAGGGTTGAAAGCCCAGTTGGGGGAAACCAGTAACAGGAGTTTACAAGTCCTTCTTGAGCTTTTCTCCAGAATCTGAACAGATAACACTCCCCCCCCCCCCCCCCCCCAAAAAAAAAAAAAAAAAAAAGCATTTGGAACCATTTAGATGGGGTGCTTGGTTTGAAGAAGGGCTTCTCAGTCTCTTCTGCTCAAGCCATGCTTTCATATTCTTTGGAAACAGGCCCCCGGGGTTGAGAGTTCTGAACGTCCTAGATACTTCATCCACGGCTGTTCTGTAGCTCAGATCCTTACAATCTTTGAAATATATCATTGGCCGAGGGCAGAAGAAAGTTTCCATAGGACAAAGGCTGCCTGCCTTCTTTTTTTAAGGCAGTGGTCCCCAACCTTTGTGGCTTGGTGGGCTGGCTGGAGTGGTGGGCCGGCACACTTGCGCAGCTCCACTCGCACAAGGTGGTCTCGGCTCCTTCAGGCTTCTCCACGCCCAAAGCTTTTGCAAAGGGACGGAAGGCCTGAAGCAGCGTGGGATCGCTCCGCCCGAAGCCTTTCGTCTATTTGCAAAAGCCTTGGGCGCGAAGGAGGGAAGACTTTGGGGGTACGATCTCGTGCCCCTTCAGACTCACCGAAGCTACCCGATACTCCAAAAACAGATCTGGTGCCATGCGCCTCGGTGAGCCAGCAAAGCTGAGCAGGGCGGGCTTAGCCCACTCATCTTCTGCTCTCATTATTCCACTTACGCAAGGGAGAAGCCTTCGTGCGAGTGAGGCTGCAGGTCCACCACTTCTGCAGCCCGGTTGGGAATAGGCCATGGCCCAATAGTTGGGGCGCAGCCCACAGGTTGGGGAATCCCTGCTGTAGGCCCCGGGCCTGCAGCTCCTTCGGCATTTGGAGCCTACCACTTCATTGGGTGTTAGTCGTGAGGAATGCTCCCAACACAAAGCTTTCGTCTCCCGTCATTCATGTTCTTCAGGCCCCAGCTGGCCCTAGAGGTTGGGCTCGTAGGGCAAACCCCCCAGAAGAGAGGCATTTGGGGTGTGGGATGGCATTTGGGGTGTGAGATTTGCTGGCTGACTGGCTTCACGAGACCTCGGGAGGGAGGCACCAGGAGGCATCTGATCCTTTTGACCCCGGACCAAGCTTGTCTGGTACTTCTCACTGAATTGATAAGCCTGCCCCTTCAGATCATGTACGGGATTAGAGGCTCCTGTGATGGATTCCCAGAGGGATCTTTTTGAACAAAGCTCACAAGGCCATCAGAAAGAGAAATTGCTACCCTGGCTGTTCCAATGCCTGCAAGGGACACACAAATGGAGACGGCCCCCGTGGAAATATGACTCGGATCTTTTTGAAGCCACCAGAGCCAGTGGCCTTCACTATGGCTAGATTCCACCATACTGTGATAACCAATCATAGTTATGGGTTAGTGGGGAATCTGTAATGTTTAGGTACATGAGCCTATGGGGGGTGGGGTGCACCATATCAGATTCAGCTAGTCTCAAAGCATCCACTTACAGGAATTGCAAAGAAGCGGAGAGAGATCCTTCTAGCTTTTCCAGAAACCACCTACTATTTTATTTTTAGGCCAGGTGGGCAACCAAAGCCGATTTTCTTAAGCATGCTTCCAAAGTATCTGCAAGTCCCAGAAGCATTCTTGGAACGGCAGGCTGGGCTTGAGGGTGAAGCTTTCTTTTGCAACGTGCTTGGCTTCCTAATTAATTAAAAGAAAATTAAACCTAAAAGAAATATGAGGGGGGAAAAACCATATGGGACACTGAAAATTGACCATGTTGAGTGAACGCAGCCATCCTGGTTAAGTGGATATAAATCCACCTAAGGGGGATTGAAGTAAGCCATAGCTAAAAGTGACCAATTGCAGACAGTCGCACACACATTTTGGAGGAAGTGCTAAACCTTGTCTCCTCCTGTCTTTATAAGCTATAAATTTCTCTGGACAGCCAGCTGTTTCAAGCAAACTCTGGATGACCAGGCCTTTCAGGCGTCCTGTAACCTTGTGTTTCCTACTGGCATCAAACTTCTTACAATAGGGTAGACATGTACATATCATGCCTCTCTTTGATGTGTTGGTCTCTCCCATCAAATAAGCCACAAGATAATCTAGGAAGATCGGAAATCCTTCATGTCCATGTTTTCCACATTAAATGTGCTTTGGGCAAGATGCCTTCTGTCATACAAACTTTTACCAGTGGCCTGATGTAAGACCCCCCTTGTTGCCTCCAAACTGCAGGCTTAACCTCTCAGTGAGAACTAGCACACAAAAGCATTAGAGGACAAAGGTGGGCCCCATACATCCTGGATATAATGGGGCTATTCCCCCAGGGAAGGGGGCAGCCTTAATAGGATGAGATCCACCATTTCCTCCCTCTCCCCTTTAAAATAGCACGCTAGATCGTTCTGAGGATCTACCGACAGCTGGCACTCTTGTGAAATGATTTGTTTGTATTGAGCACTCAAACACCATTAAAAAAATAATGTCTTTGGGGCCCCCCCTCCCGTCCATTCTCTTGGGGTTGCTTTTTATTTTGGTCTGGGTAGTTCCGCTCTAGAGGAGGCTGTCCGAGCTCCAAGCAGAGGCAGCAATATGGACAAGTCCTAAGGTGTTGCAGAAAACACCTGGAGGGCAGCCACTGCGAAGTCCTGCACTGACGGTCAAATGCTGTGGGAGAGACCCCTTTTTAAGCTGGGGGGGGTAGGGTTTGGGGAGGGGTGGGGAGCTTGGCTGAATCTGAACAGCCACAAAAATCTAAAGGAATGGAGACTGCATCTTGGGCCAACCTGCTTTTAAGATGGAGAACTTTGCCACCAACGGAAGCTGTTGGGTGGTCTTTGGGCCTGCTTCCTTTCTCTGCTTGCCTTCAGACCGACAGTGGCTCGTCCTTCAGACCCTGAAGGCTGAAGCAGCAGACTCTTAATCCATGGAGAGGAAGTGGTACCCCCTCCCCCATGTGTAAAAAAGTGTTGCCCCCTGCTTTGATTCAAGGGGAACCTTCCGGGCCATGGTGGATAATTTATGGTGAGGGTTTGGCTTCTTTCCCTGCTTCCCCTTCCAGTCTGCATGGTCAACCAAGAAATCACCCAGGCTACCCAGACAGGAAGCACCACGGCCAGGACCACCTGAGACAGTAAGGTAAAAAAAGCTGCCTAGAATGGCAAAACGTGTATCTTCCCCCACCCATCAACCCCTGGAAACCACGGACACCAAGCAACCCTTCCATTTCCCTTCTCTAGGAAGGTCCTCTGGGTTGATAAAAGTCATGGATTTTAGAGAAGACTGCTCTGATCATTGGTAGTCCTCAGGAATTAATTTCTCCTTAGAGGACCTTGGGAGGCAAGGTTAGGACAGAGTCCTTTTTAAGTTTGCTGGAGAAGTTGACGCTTCGGTGACTCACCCATAAAGTGAGTTGATTGGGGAGTCTTTAATTCCCCAAAAAGCTCCAAACATGTCACTTTATTTAAAAGAAAAGAGTAATCTGGTAAAATCCAAGAATGAAGTATTGAGAGAGGCAAATATTTTTTAGGGAAGAAATCAAGAGCACCAGGATGAGCCCAAGGGAGGGAAGGGTCAAATGTGTCATCAGTCTTGAGTCCCTGCGCGCCTACAAAAGATCTAAGTCCAGCCCACCTCTTAACTCCCACTAATTTCATTTGAATGTTAGTAGTTCAGATTCTTGTAGCACTGCCTAAATCTGATTTCCCTGTCGTTTGACAAAACTATTCTTTTGATAACCTTTCACACTGTTTCTATGGTGGGATAGCAATCAACAGGGAGGAAAGTTGCAAGGAAGATTATGAGGTAGAGTGAGCCGTTGAGGATTGGAGCCCAGATTTGATCTCTCCTGATCAGTGATTGCAACATAAATTTTAAAAAACGGACCTCTACCCCCTTCTCATATCACACAAGTTTTAAATGTGTACATAACAAGAGCAACACAAATGGCTTTTTTTGAGATCTCAAATGAGATGGAGGCCGCTCCATTAAGACATTTGCAGATTGTTATTTTCCCATTTGGGATCACCAGTCCAGGATCAAAATTGGCATTGCAAAAATAACCATTGGGTTCAGGACTCCCTCTTTGAAGCTGTCCCACATAAATGAGTGAGAACCACTCATTTATGAGTTTAAATTCAGATTTAAGAGATTCCCTGATATTTTCACCTAGATCTGCAACTTCAGCAATTCTGATTTTAGCCTGTCAGAAGATTGGAATCTATTCACATGCCTCAAGAGAAAGGGAAATCTTTCTCTGAGATTGTATTTGCCATTTCTCAGTCTTTCTCAAATTACCCAACCACAAAAGTGATAGAATTGACGCTCTTGGTGTTTACATTCACAGGGATGTAAAACACCAGCTGATTTTAAAAACCACCAGGAAAAAAGGAGACACTTCTTTGAATTTGCCAATTCAACCCAGAAATATATCCTGCATCACTGGGCTGAAAAGAGGCCTGCAGAGGTGGTATAGTTTGCAAAAAGAAAGTTGCTAAGCAGAGCAGCCAGAATATATATCCAAAAATTAAAATAGCTTTAATAATCAAAGGTAGCTTTTAAAATAATTTAAGTCAGGAGACGTAGTTTTTTGCAGGGAGTTCACAGATCCCTTTAATTGGGCACAGGCATGGCATGGCTCTCTCATCGGCTGGGGTTCAAAATCTGAAAGCCACGTGTCGCCTCTTCCTGCTTGGTGGGGAGTTGACTTTGCCACTGATCTCATCCAGTGTTGGAGGAGACTGTTGTACTTTTCCTACATAGTTATGGGAAGGGTATTTTCATGGCTGGTTTTCCAGAACAGTTCATCCTTTTATTAATCACCCCACAGCCATAATTACACAAGCAGGAGACCTCACTTAATCCCTGGATTTGTGCAGTAGGCTTAGAAGGAACTGCATCTCCTCTTCCCTTCCAATCTTCCCAAGCTTAGCATGGACAGCATTGGGTTGAGTTTCTAGAATGGTGGATTTTGGTGCCCTTCAGCTTCCGGCCTAGGTCACAGTCTGGCCACCATGTTCCTGGCCTAGGTCAGTCTAAATTCTGGCCTGGGAGAAGACCAAGCTCTTTCCTTGTTCTGTGGACCCCCAGGACAATGCATGGTGAAGATGTCAGACCTGGTCCCAGCCTGATTCAGCTTGATGGAAGAACAATCTTTGCGCTGCTGTGAGTTCAGTTGCCATTATCAATGGACAAACTGATGCCATGTGTTTTTGAGACTAGAGATAACCCTGAGCCAGAGGAAATGCCCCTTTTAGCATGAGGTACTCGATACTTGGAAGATAGAACAGAACAGAGTTGGAAGGGACCTCAGAGGTCTTCTAGTCCACCCCCTGCTCAGGCAGGAAGCCCTATATCATCTCAGGCAGACGGTTCTCCAATCTCTGCTTAAAAACCTCCAGCGTTGGAGCATTCAGAACTTCTGGAGATCTTGGAATAATCGTTCCACCTTGACTGTTAAGTTTCTTCCATCCGTTGCAGGGACATAACCCTTTGGTTTTCTCCCACCAGCCTTCTGCCCTGCAGACATGTTAGTTATAGATGGAAATTGAAGTCTAGATCATGTGAAGCCTAGCTCACACTCTTTTCCCCAAAGGAAGTACATTCCAGTAGTTGGGTTTAGTCCACACCCTCAATTCCAGACCAACCATGATACTTTAGTGTAGCTTGTGCGAATCCAGTTCTTATATTTTATAGGAAGTCCTGGAGTTATGGCCACAGTTGGGACTTAACTGCTAAGCGATGCGGTTGTTAAGGGACCGCACCCAACTTTTACCTTTTCTGCAGCAGCCGTTAAGCAAATCCAATTTCTCCTGGTGACTTTGCTTGTCCAAAATTAGTTGGGAAGGTGGCAAGGTGCGCGCAAACACCTGATCCCAGGATGCTGCAATTGTCACAAATCATTTGCCAAGCACTCGAATCATGATAACGTGGCCAATAATATACATTGCGACTATTGTTTTGAGGATCAATCATAAATTGCTTTTTAAAGCAGTCATAACCTCAAGCAGTCGCTAAATAAATAATGGTCGTTAAATCGAGGACTGTCTGTAAGTTAGTGGATAGTGCAAAAGAAGTAGCTGAGCCAGCCTTGGGCAAAGACAACCACGAAGAGCAAGTAAGGCTAAAACCATTCTTGTTTAAAAGAGATTAAAAGTTAGATTTAAAAAGCCTGGGAAAATAAACAAGACTTTTAATTGTTGCTACCTTGATAACAAAGAAGCCTTTTCGGTGCCACAAAATCCCCTCTAGATGTTCCACTGCCATTTGCCTTTGGTCCTTGCCTTCAAGAAGCTGCAGTAGGAAGCTGCAATCCAGAAGAGAGGAATCCTACTGGATTCTGCAGGGTTGCAGTTTGCTGATTGCTTTGGCCTTAAGACTCGAGGGCCTTTGCAGGAACCAGTTTAAACCTTGATTTTCTTGTATTTTTATTTCCTCCTTATTAACCAGAGAGAGAGGAGCCTCCCATGCGGTGGCTTACCATTAGAAACAGAGAAGCAAGATTCAGTCAGAGAAAAGAATTGGGATTATTTCAAGTACACATTTTAGGTATAATTACAGCCAGGCACAGTATTTAAAAAATGAGCAACTTTTTTCTAGATGTAGAGGAAAGACACAACTGAGGTTTAGCCCTTGAGACAAATTCCCTGGCTTTTACCCAAAACTCAGTAGTAGAGAAGGAATTGGTGACGCCCTTCTCCAAGGGAACCAAAGAGGCATGCTCAATTTTTTTTTTAAAGTAATATATCCGGAACAAAAGCTTGGGCCATATTTGTAAGGCTTTGTTTTTGCCTATTTAAGAGCGCACCTTTCCAAAGAATAAAATAATAATTGAGAAAGTTGTGAGAAGCCAACTACTTTTTTTTCCCTTCCGTCTCCCTGACTTAAATGGCTTTTCCCATTATGGATTCTGGGCAGGCAAAACTCAGCCATGTCATGTTGATCTAGCTTTTCATCCTGCCATCCTTCCTTATCCTGGTTTCCGATGCCATCAGCACAGTAGTGGGATTCTACCGCTACTTTCCCTACTGGTTCAGCGATCGTGCGCGCAGCTTTCTAAACACCGGCTGAGGCTCTGCCATGCCGATCAGCTGAGAGAATAAAGAACAGAAAAGCGCATGGGCCGGTAGGAGGGCCAATCCTACACTTTCCTCTTCTTCCTCCTCAGCTGATCATCAGAGCTTTTTTTAACTACAACTTTTGCTACAGGCCGAACCAGTAGCATTTCACCACTGCATCAGCACCTCTGCAACTCAAAAACACTAACGTGTCCCCTCTCGTTTCTCCTGACAGACCTTTTCTTTCTGATCTCTTGGACTTCAAATCCCATCAGGCTCAGCCAACGCCAAACTCACCTCCGGAGGGCACCGGGTTGGGGAACAGCAGTTCTGGTTTATAGATTGTCTCAAATTCACATGAAAGGGTTGGGGGAAAGGGGTCTTGTTTTTTGGGGGCAGGAGGGAAAACGATTCATCCTCTCACGGTCTTTCCGAAGCCTGAGAAATCCACGGGTTTTTTTCCTTGAGAAAAAAAAAAAATCCCATCGCTTTAGTTTTCCTGAGTGGAGAAACTTGGATGGCTATTGCCTCTGCTGGCAAAGAGGATTTGAAATGTAGGAGGACCTGTGCGAGAGTGGAAAAACCAAACAACCCCCCCCCCCCCCCCCCCAAAAAAAAAAAAAACACAGAAAAAGCAATGATTGGATAGGCAGCTTGGTTTTTCCATCTGGCAAGTTGAGAAAGGGCCAACCACAATGAGTGCCAGTCCATAAGGAGTTGATGAGGACAAGCAAAATAAGACCGTAGAAAGGAGGCTAATATTAAAGCAGATTTCCACAGGCTCGGTTCCAATTTTGGCAAGCGACCTTCATGGAGTCCTTGCTGAAATGTTGATAATTTTTTTCTGAATGTTTTGTCTCATTCCTCCTCACAGCTTGACCTTGTTCCTCTGGGTGCTACAATTCTCCTCCCTCTCCATTGTTTGAGATATTCCTTCCAATCTATGGAGGTGATTCTCATAACCATCCCCTCCTTCCTGAGATTTGGTAACCTGCCACGCTATGTAGTTCCTCGATCATCCAGGTCATGATTATCTCAAAAATGTGTGGTTTTTTCCCCCAAAAGGCAGCCGGGCTTCCTTTGTTTTTCCTTGAAGACTGTTTTGCTTCTCATCCAAGAAGCTTCAATGGTTCTGAACTCTGGTGAAGCTTCTTGGATGAGAAGCGAAACATCTTCAAGGAAAAACAAAGGAAGCCCGGCTGACTTTTGGGAAAAGCACCTTTGAGGTTGTCCTCAGGATATTTTGGGACTGCTGCTCCCTGGGTGTTTTGCCATTAATAAGGCTGGCTGGAGCTGATGGAACTTGAGGTCCAAGGCATCTGGTGGCTCGTCTCTTCAGTAGTTAGCACTGTTAAAAACCAAAAAAGGGCCAAAGTGTGACTCAGAAGGATTTCCATACTTTAGGTTAGGTGTTAGGTTTGCTCTAATCTTTTAACTGCTGAAATATCCATGCAGCATTCCTTTGGATTTTCCCTCAAGATCCTGATCCTTGCTTTTGTGGGGGGAAACAATTGCAGTTCTCCTTCTCTATTAGCTTTGATATTGTCTGACCTTGGAAGGTGCTTCTCCTTTCTAACTTGACACCTCCCTCTCGCTGTGCCCTGTGAAAGCACCGGAGTAACAGCTTTCATGTTCTCCTATCTTACATTGTGTCATCAATGTCGGTTTCTCTTTTCGGGTTTATTTTATCTATTGAGATTCTCCCACGCAAGTCAATTGGCTCGTATTTCCTGCATGGGCCTTTGGCATCTCGTAGGAAGAACAGACCTCCTTCAGCTTTCTTTCTTTCTTTCTTTCTTTCTTTCTTTCTTTCTTTCTTTCTTTCTTTCTTTCTTGCCATACAGGGGTGACACTCGTGTCTCCTTGCCCACTCTTCCTCTTTGTGGCATCTCCCTTGTTCGCTGTGGAACAAGTGCAGTCACCATTTTAGGCAGGTTGATTTGATCAGCTCGATCCCGTTTACTGCATTTCTGGTTGGGAAATGAATGTTTAATAGTTTGAGAAGTGACCCAATTTTCATCTTCTCCATTCCTGGAACTGAACAGAAATGACTTGGAAGGGTTGGTGCTGCCAGGTGGTTTTGATCTGCGGTTGAGAGCACAAGATCAACCAAGGTAAGCTTGGAGCCCACCTCAAAAGGCAGGACAGATCCAAAGCATTGCTCCTCTTTGGGGAAGGAAGAAGGACAGCAGAAGAAATGTAGATGGGAGGTCCAAAGTAGAAGAGTGGATCTTGTGGAAGAAGGGGGTTCAGGTTTCTCCACCATCTCCTGACTGCCTGGCTTGTAAAGTTCTCCTTTGAGCCTCAACAATGAAGGCAGAAGTTCTCGGTTGCTTTGGTTCCCTCCAGAGATGGACACGTGCCATTTGAAAGTACAAGCAAGATAGATGGTAGCTTTGGATTTCAATGTTTGCTGTAGATGCAAAGAACGTGACAGCCACTTTTTAGACATGTGCAGAACCCTAGTTGGATCCACAACGCCAGATGCTGGTTAGTTTTATATTTGGCTTGTATATGTTACGTAAACCCAACGAATGTGAGGCTAAACCAAGCTTTGTGGCTTAATGTGTCATGTGAAATTAGCCATTTGGGGTTCATTCAGCAAATCGGGCCTTCAAGCAACTCTCTCTTGATGCCATCCTTTGAACCTGGCCTCTGGGACACTTCAGGAATGTATAAAACATTCATAAGAGTTAGTTGTCAGAGCAGCAATGTCTGCAGTTCCTTAGGGAATACGGAAGTCAGATTAATTTTCTAAAAATTCCCTCTATAACTACTGGGAATTTGTGCTTTTGGCACAACGAGAGCCTGGGGATGCCCTTCTTGTCTACTCAGACACGTCTCACATAGCAGCGAATGACGCACAGTTTCTCAGGAGGCCTTAGTCCAGCAATATATGGGGTTGGACGGTTGTGGGAATCCGATCTGACATAGGACTTAATACTATGTCAGAACTGTCCCAATTCTTGTCTGAAGACCTATCCTGTTTCTCAGAAACCTAGAGGATCTAGCATTTCTGGTTTTGGAGAAAACAGAAATTGTTATCTAACCATGTTGACTAGCAACTATTGGTAGTCTTTCATCCTCTGTGCTGGAAAGCTGTCTGAGATGGCCGCCATCGCACATCTTCTACAAGACCTTTCACACAGAAACATGCCCTGCAAGCTAGTTATGTGACCTGTCCGCTGCTTCCATGACCAACCTTCAAGTATTTTGAGAGAAACAATTCCCTGCTTGTTTTGTCTCCACTGTCCATTTCTCCAACTCTTGTCTCTCGCTAGGTCAATTTCTTCAACTCTTCTTTTGTTCCAGCACATTCCCCATTTCTTTATGTCCTTGTTTGAAGTTCTACGCCCAAGACTTAGCCCACTTTTTCTAAGTGAACTTGTATGAAGACCTCATGGCTGTGCCTGAACTTCACTCAGTCGTTCTAGTGCAGTTGCCATCTCTTGATTCCCTGCAGGGATGTTATAAGGATGAAAGGAAAAATACTCTCTTTCTGCTTTGCGTGCAAGAGATATCATACTAGCAGATCATGGTTGTAGTACAATTGAGGCATTTATTTAATAACTGCAGTCCTTGAAACCACAAGATATGAACCTTCTAGTGTGAAGTAGGTGGACATCGAATTGTACCTTAGTTCCTTGGCCAAGCAGGTCCTGGAATGAACAGTCCACATAATTTCCCATCTGTGCTCCTTTCCTCTTGGAATTGCCCTTACAAATTGATTGGATTATTTCAGCGCAGTACACCTTTCAAAATGGCCATGGGACACCAGCCTTTCAAATTCCACGCCAAGCTGGGGCTGCTCTTCAGTTGGAAGTAACTTGCTTCTGCTCAAGATTATTCTTTGGGGTTTGTTTATAGCATGTCCCCAGTCTTCATGGTTTGTGAACCTTGCTTAGTGGATCTGGTGTGTTGGCAAAGCTTGAGAGTAAGTCAGTAAACTATAATTTAGCAGAGTAGGTAAGCTCAACCAAACACTGGAACACCAAGAACCATACATTGCTGCTAATCCTTTCTCCCTTAACAAATGTGGGTTCTGTTCAACACAAGTAAGAAAGGCATCATAGAATAGCACTCAAGGAATGTGGAATGCTTTCCAGCTTCAAGTGTTTTGTTCTCCTATCAATAGTTGCGGAAAGACGTTTGGCACATGTTGAGTCTTCAAATGGTCTCCATACATATCTACAATCCATAACTTATCTGTAATTGTGGCCTTCGCCTAATCAGTCTCTGGGTTGTAGCAAAAATGCGGTTTTGCTATTTGGGGTTGTAGATGTTCCTCAACCCAAGTTGGCCAAAATCCCCACATAGGTCATTCTGGGATCTTTTTGAGTTTGTTCAATTGCCTCCTTAAGCATGCTAGAATTGGGTGAAAACGGACAAAAGCCACGTTGATTTTTCAGCCTGATCTTCTACACACCTATTTGACAGTCATTTCTAGAAATCTAGCAGATTTCAGGTCCTTGGGGGTGTTTGGGAACAACAGACAAACTTCAAAGCAAAGAATCAGTAGATCACCCAGAAAATGTTCGGCAGATAATAAAGAATGAAATCATACCAGGTTGAAAAAATGCCACCTCCATTTTACAATTAGCAGATCTGTAGCTTTGCAAAACCAAAAAAGGCTAGAATTGAGGTGCTGTCGTCCAATATATTTTTTTCATTTAAATATTGCCTTCCTTGGGCCATGAAGGAATAAGCAATAATGATAATGTGGTTTAGAGTAAATGGATGGATAAAGCAAAGACACCTGTTATCCCTTTATCCCAGCCAGGCTTATTCACCAATAAAAAGATTTCTGCCTTGAGATAAAAATGCCTAAATATTAATATTAAAGCCTTTTAACATAGATAATTGCAAATCATTCCAGTTTAACAACATGGTCATCTAATCAATGAAACCCTATGAGAAATTGTTATTTTCCTAAATGTTATTTATTTGACTTATAGCCTGGGTTTTCCAGACAGCTGCCAGTTTTCTAACTATTGAGAAGGTTAAAAGTGTATTTCTAAAATGATATTGAGGTTTGGGAAGAGGGTTTTTTTTTCCCCCAGGGGAAACAGGATCCCTGTTTTTGAAGTCAATTTAAAGTTTTATTTTTCCCCCTCCCCTTCTGAATCACTGATCCCCAGCCAAGTCCTGTTCTCAATGATAAAAATAAGTTCCATTCCACTTTTTTGAGTTCCTTAACCCTGATCACTTCAGCTATACACAGAACGGGATTTTGCACATGTTGGACCGAAACAAACGAATCAAGCCCCGTCCAGAAAGATTCCAGAATTGCAAAGACGTCTTCGATTTGATCTTAACGTGTGAAGAAAGAGTTTATGATCAAGTGGTAGAAGGTAAGGCCTGGGCTTGAGGAGGTTCAAGAGCGGGTGGGTTGCATTGGCAAGCTTGGGGCCTTTATATTCCAACTATAAAGGGGACAAGGGAGGTGGGCTTTCAGATTGCAAGATTCTGTTAAAGTAAACTTACAATAAAGTAGAATTAGTTCTCCCAATTAAGTGGGGCAGTGTATGGAAGGAAGCTCAGGAACTGGGCATTGAATTCTACCCACTCAAATGTCCTCCATGCATCTTTCTTTAAAAGTTTTGAAAGCAAGTTTCTAGCTCTTATGTTCCACATACATATTTTAAGGGGGGGGGGGGGTTTGTCCCTCAGAAGCCAAAAGGAATGCTTTGCCTTTTGCTTTATTATACCCATCTCTCTTTGTCCAACCTCCTTAAATTATGCAAAACAGACCTGTATAAAATTTGCAGATTTGGGAATGTTCATTAATTGGGTTCAGAATTCAAATCCTGGGGCCAAGCACAGACCTAAATATACACGGTCACCATTTAGTTTTCCTGCTTTGCCTACAGTAAAACAGAAAAGGGGGGTTGGTTTTTTTTTGTTTTTCTTCATTTTCTTAACCTTATTTTCCCCCCCTCCTTTGTGTCCTCTTAGATTTAAATTCTAGAGAACAGGAAACATGTCAACCTGTGCATGTAATAAATGTGGACATTCAAGATAATCACGAAGAAGCAACTCTGGGCGCCTTCCTTATCTGCGAGCTGTGCCAGTGTGTAAGTCCAAGGAACCTCTTGCTGAAATTCTGGTTTCTGATCCCACAGCCTGCTAGCCTAACCCTCCCTACATCTCCCATCTCCTTCATCCAGCTTGGCTCAGTGCCTTCCACCAAGGGTTATTTCTCCAGGAACATCTTCATACAACATGTGCACACAACACCAGCTGTGTTTTTAAGTGGGACAGCGTATGGAAGGCAGCTTGGGGATTGATCTCTAGTCCCAAAATGCTATTCATAATAATAATAATAATTTAAAAAAAACAAACAGATCTCTCCCCACCCCCTTGAGTAATACCTGAATGAATTATCCAGAAGAAAGAAAGAGAAAAAGGCATAAAGGGAAAGACAGTTTCAATCACCAGGGGGAAAGATGAGAAGGTATCAGCACAGCAGGATGTATTTTTTGTTTATCGTTATTTGGCGGAGATTTCCTTTTTTGATTTTTTTAAGCAACTTGCTAGTCCTCATGGAGAGATGCTAAAAATAGAGGATTCAGATAGTTTTGAGGGCCAAAAGAAAAATAGTCTCGATCCTAAGATTTCTGGGCTCACGTGTGAAGGAGGAAGGTCTTCTGGACACCATACACTTAGGATCAAGAATGATTAAGAATAGTAACTATTTCTCTGGGGGCAGGGGAGAGAGAATTGAGAAAAAGCATATAGCTGAGTTGTGCCCCTCTGGTATTTTACGATTTGTTGTTGAATTAGAACCTTCATTGTAGCAAAAAGGGGGAAATTACTACCTGTGTACATTTTTTGGGGGGTGGGGGAGTTGAAGAAAACGTTTATTCTCCAGTTTAAAGCAATTAAATGTGTGTTTCTCTCCCCCTCACTTTCTGCAGATACAGCACACGGAAGACATGGAAAACGAGATAGATGAGCTATTACAAGAATTTGAAGAGAAAAGTGGCAGGACTTTTCTGCATACAGTCTGCTTTTATTAAAAAAACAAAACCAATTCAGACGAACAACAGACCCATCTCCTCCAGGCCTTAACGCAGACAAAAGAGGCATCTTTAGTTTTGATCCAACGGGACATACTTTTCTCCCCCTCCTTTTCGAAAGAGAACGTTTCCAACCCAACTCACTTTCTTGTTGCTGTTTTAATTTCCTTTGACCCACTGTATTTTTTTTTTTAATTTAATTTCATTGATATTATTATTATTATTTGCAGTGCAAGGGAGGCAGTTTCTGTACAGGGACACAAATGAACTCTACCGAGAAAAACGGAGAAAGAAAAAAAGAAAGAACTTCTCTCCCTTGAGGCTGTGGTTTATTTAAGAGACTAAAAGATCAAGATTTGTTTTAATCCTCTGCCCCTTTCCCCTTCCACTCTTGGCTACCTTACTTGAATGGTTATAAGTAGGGTTTTAATTATACAAGGAATGTTTTCACAAAAGATATCATTTATACGTGCCAGTATAAAATCTTAACGTTATTTCGGTTGGTCGCTTTATTGGGATGAACTGAACAGCTGGAATATGGAAAGATTTGAGCAGTGCATATCTTGTATAATAGTAGCAATGAAATTGAAATCCTCTAATAAATGCAAATCACATCTACTGTTTCCCCGGCTGCCTACGTTGGATGGAGAGGAGGCTCAATCTCGCGTCTACGTAAGGGTTAGACTCTACTGCAGGTAGTCCTCGACTTAACGGCTGTAAGCTGAGCCTAACATTTCTGTTGCTAAGGAAGATGTTACAATAAGTGAGTTGTGCCCCATTTTTGCCACAGTTAAGCGAATTGTGCGGTCATTGAGCGAATTTGGCTTCCCCCTTTCATTTTTCTTGTCAGAAGCCAGCTGGGAAGGTTAGAAATGGTCATCACCTGGCCCCCCGGGGATGCTGCAGTCCGTCATAAATACATGCCAGTTGCCGAATGCCCAGATTTTGATCATGTGACCATGGGGATGCTGCACAGGTCAGGAGTGTGGAAAAAAAAAACTAATCTTTTTTTCAGTGCTATTGTAACTTCAAATGGTTGTAAGTCAAGGACTACCTGTAGCCATTTCGGGAATACATCTTGTGTGCTTCTCTCAGCTGCAAATCATACAAGGTTTCCATTTTCATTCACGATATCTGTAAAAATCCCTACCAAATCTTATCTGTGCAAGATGAAAGTTTCTGAATTGAAGGTTATGGACTGTTATCTCTCATTGGCTTGGCAGAGAAATATTTTCTGACTACCTCGGGAATGACTATCCCAATGTCGGCCAGCTGTCTTCCATGCCCAAGAAAAGATGAGAACCGGGGTTTCTCTGCTCTTAGTTCAGTTCCTTAATCAGAGGGAGGGAGGGAGGGACAGAGAGAGAGAGAGAGGATAGATAAGAGAGATGATGGAGAGATGACGGGTGGATGGATGGATGATAGAAGGTAGGTAGAGAGAGAGGCAGGCAGGCAGACGGTAGGTAGGAGATGATGGATGACAGGTGGATAGGTAGACAATAGGTAGATGATGGATATGAGAGAGAGAAGGTAGGTAGAGATATACAGACGATAGGTAGATGATGGTTGGATGATAGGTAGAGAGACAGAGCGATATCTTATCTACAGCCATGGCATGACCTGGTAGTCTCTAATTCCAGTATTTATCAACTCTGATTGATTTTGAAGATCAGTTTGGGTTAGTTTGGACTGGTTATATATGACCAGCTCCAAAAGTGCATCAGGAGAATCAACCAGGAGACAATAGGTTCAAGTCTTAAGCGCTCCTGGAATGACAAGACCTGGCCTGGGAAAGCCCACGTGATCCCCCAGAGAAAGTTAGAACATTCAGTCTCTCTTTGCTGCCATCAAGAGGCCATCTGGATGTTTGCGCTCTGCCTCCTGTAGCCCTTCATTTGGCTTCTGAATTTTGCGACCTGGAGAGACCTCCTTTTTCCCGGATTGTCTGTTTGTTCTTGCAAGTGTTTAGACAACCTTTGTCTTCTATGGGCCTCTTTTTCAATTGTCTTTTAATTTTGCCAAGCATCTTCTCCAAACGGCGCTTGGAACTTTGCATTATAAGCTGGAAATATCTGCGCTTCTTTATTATTTATCCTCCTGGACCAAGGTCTTCTCCGCAGCTCTCTCTCCTCCTATATTTCAGAGGTCTGCTGTGTTCTTTATTTGGCCCCTCTGGTGGTCCTGCCTGCACCACCAGAGGTAACAATGGGAAAGCCATAGCCTTGACCACACCTCCCATTGCAATCAGGCTTGCAAAATTATTGTTCGTCCCAGTAAATAGACCAGACTACGAATCTGCTCCACAAAAAGACTAAAAGCTACTTTTATTGAGAGTGGCTGTAATAATAGGATCTTGCAAGTCTGTTTGTGGTGTCTATCTGGGCCTCTTCCTGGTAGGCTCTGTCTCGTGTGAACCTAAAATATGCTTTTACTCTTGTCGCTTTGGGTAATGTTGCTTACATATCTTCAACAACGTCTTCTACCTTACTCGTGCTGTTGAGAATCCCTCCTCCAACATGGTTTTAAAAGAAGTGTTACCTTCCCCAGGGTGGTACTGGGGATGAAGAACATATTAAGTAGCAATTGGTGGTTTGATGACTACCCCGTTATCTTTGATTGTAAGCTCTGCTATGAACCAAAATTCAACTTCAATGGGTGAGTTCCAATTTTTAAAATCTTACACCACCTTTGTGCTCCCTGAATTTGCTGGTTTTCTTGCAGATGTTCCATTACCCAACTAGGTATCATCATTAGTGCTAGTGGTCTTATTCCACCATAATTCCACCGTGAGTCTCACCAGGCTCAAGGTTGACTCAGCCTTCCGTCCTTC